>JAVTVY010009181.1:0-44862 GCA_036873755.1 Hanleya hanleyi | reverse complement strand
ATGACTACAGGCTAAAGCACATCTGTGATATACAGCATGAACTCTCCCAAGATCGTGATTCCCGGTCGAGCTTGTACAAAAAATACCGCAAAGCTGTGAATGCTGTAGATGGCGTTGACGCTGCGCTTGCCACAGTGGCTTTGGGCCTCGGCGCGACTGGGGTCGGCCTCTTGTCGACTATAATTGCCGCACCCGTTGTTGTAGCGCTTGAAGTCTCGGCTCTTTCAAGTGGTTTGGCTGGAATAGCGTGCAAGTTCATATCTCGACGCCTGACCATCAAAGCTAAAAATGAAATTCGCGTCCTAGCGTCATCAAAGTTGAATTCCATCGCAGATGCTATCTCGCAAGCACTTGTGGATAACAAGATCTCTGATAGCGAGTTCCGTCACATCCTAGCGGAGAAAACTAAATATGATGCAATGAAGAACGCGATCAGGGCTAAATCGTTGAAAGCATCCCATATCAGCCAGGAAGAAAAAAACGCACTTCTGAAGCAAGGCAGGGGGGAAGCAAGGAAACAGTTTGCCAGGGCAATCGAGATAGAATCACGATAAACTGCTTTCTACAGGCGGATTATTAAAGACGCCATGCGCAGCCCCTGCCACCCGGAACCTTTTTCGGCACATTAGCATATCATGTTAAAGCCATGGCTGACACTGCAAATAAGACATGTCGATCGATGGTAAAATGCTAGCCAACATGGCCTATCATGCCGCTGTGGTTAGCGGCTTAGCGATAGGTTATGCTCGTCTGGGCAAAATTGTTTGGAAAGGCCCTGCTCCCAAGTTTGACTTCACCGGCTATGACGTAGGAATGCTTATTGCTGACGTCGGCCTAGCCTTAGCTACGAAAGACTTGCTGATTAAGCAAGGAATCCTCCCTGCCAATATATTAAAGTAGGCGCTTTATATCGCCTCTTACCCACCATACTATAACACTGCGTGCGGCTATTGAATGTGATAAACGTGTAAATATACGCCGACCCAAATAATCAAAAAGCAAGAGCAAACAAACATTCCTCACAGACGTGACCCAGCTAACATATTTAGTCTATTTCGGGTAGGTGTATAGAACTTGCATATATCCGTTGTGAGGCCTGGCTTCATTCACAAAATAGAAAGCCTTGAGCAAATACAGTGTTACTCTGAGTGTTGTATGTGGGTCACTATTGATTTTCTCTCGGCTGTCTGAATGAGACAGCACTTGTATGAGACTGCATTCGTATCCTAGCAACGATAACAGGAAGTGAGGCGTTGCACAACACTCTAGTAGGTTTATAGGCGTGATTTTAAACATGTATTATCGTCCGTGGAAGACAGCCTAGGTAGGCCGTGCGAAATGTTAATCGTGTCTTCCAGTCGTCTCACAAAAGGGGGTTCGATCCCTACCTGACTGCTCTTGGAACGCTTGTTCCGAGCTCTTCTCACAAATATTCTAGACTCATTTCGAATTGTCTAGGATGCCACGGAGGAGAGTTATTAAGAGCAATTGAGTCCCAAATACTTACTTTAATAAACAACAAGCCCTCACATGGTCACGAAGCCATGTGAAGAGGAATACGTCACAGGCCACGAAGCCATGTGACGGAGACTCAGTGAGACGTGACACACCGGTTTTGCATTTTTTGATCCCCAGCGTAGATTAACTCGCCCCCACCCTGCTGTGCTGGCCCTGGGACCCGTGAATTGCCCCTCTTTTTTTCAGTCCTACGGTATATAGTAAGACAGCCAGAGGAATTCCCGCGGTCATTCTTGAGGGACTCGGGTGACGTGGTGGAGTTTTGTAAAAATAAAACAGGAGGGAAGGGGAGGGGGGTGGTCCCCCCCCCATTTTTTTTTTGGTATGCCCACAAAGATCCGAAAACGTTTATTTCCATACCCTTGGTCTACCGCGCATGCGCAACATGCCGCTATTCCAACCCCACACCCACCCGTCGGATGCTCCCTCACATAGGCTTCATATTGGTACCTCAATCAACTCCACCGGACCATTAATGGCTGCCCTGGATCCCATAACGTCTATTTCCATACCCTTGGCCCACCGCGCATGCGCAGCAGGACGCTATTTCAACCCCACACCCAGCCTATCAGATGCCTCTTTACGAATGCTTCACTTTGATGCCTCACTGGACTCAATCGGGCCATGCAGCGTATTTGAAGTCTGGGGACTACTTTTTCTCCGCGGAAACTTTTTTTCCGTGACCGCATCACCGCCAGACATCACCGCATCACCGCGGAGGAATACAAAGCTCACAGGTTGCCAGACCTATAGTGGTCAAAACTTGGCACACAGTCAATGCTCATGCAATGTATAACCTTGAGCTGGTGGCGCCCCCTGCCGGACGCTCCACGGAAATCAAGAGTTATCCCTCAAGTTTAAGTGCAAAGAGGTCAATACGACTATTTCTGCATGTATACTACTACTACTATATTGTTCAGCTAGGATGTCCTCGCGCATTTCCGATTTACATTTCGCTTTTCAGATTACTTTTCGAATGGCATAACGAAAATGAGTTAAGAATTCTCCCATGTTCCTTCAAAGCATTTTACAATCTATTTACAGAGGCATACTCATTTATCTCCTATATTCCAGACTATATTTAAATGCACAGATATACGGGTACAAGGGACTGGTGTTTTCAACAATGGTGTCACTTCTCTCATATTCATTCAGGTACACTTTTGGGATAAAATCATCAGGTCATTATGCTATTACATTAGGACATTATGCTATTACATCAGGACACTATGCTATTACATCAGGACACTATGCTATTACATCAGGACACTGCTATTACATTAGGACATTATGCTATTACATCAGGACACTATGCTATTACATCAGGTCATTATGCTATTACATCAGGACACTATGCTATTACATCAGGACACTATGCTATTACATCAGGACACTATGCTATTACATCAGGACACTATGCTATTAGCTTTGCGAGTTCTGACAGTGCTCTCGATTTCCATTAAAACACCTTTTAACGAGTTCAGTGCACAGATGAACGGACAAGCGACCAGTAAACATCTATATGGCTGTTCAATTATGTAAGATATATTACTTAGTTTGAAACACCAGTCCAAATTAATAGGTACATTATGAGCGTCTTGAAGGATTTCGCCAGTGCGATTTTTTCATATTATTAAGTTTAAAACCCGCATTTCCCTGCATCTGAACGTGGTCATAATGAGCAATTATGTTAGCTTATATTGACTATTATCTCATCCCGACTGAATCACTTTCACTAACAATCTACTGATATCATTAACATAAATATGGCTCGTTACCAATAAGAGTTTTGTTTTTCCTTCAGAACACCTTACACTTCAGAATAGCAGGGACATAATAGCCATTTATATGAACATTCCTCGGCTCGAGATCTCTCACTTTCCTTCAAAACATGTTGAACAGTAATGTTATAGAGACGCAATGAACACCTAATTGACCTTTCACCACTGCGAGTTCCTTCAGAACGTCTTACGCTGCACAGACACGAGGAACCTCTGCATGACCTTTCACCAGTGCGAGAAATCTCTCACGTTCATTCAGAACGTCTTACACAGCAGTTATAGGGACATAATGGAACTATGACATTTCACGAGCGCCAGGTCTCTCACGTTCCTTAATAACGTCGTATACAGCGCAGTTTCAGGGAAATAATGAACATCTATATGAAATGTCACCAGCGGGAGATATGTCACGTTCTTTCAGAATGTGTTACACAGCAGTCATATTGAAACAATGAACATATATATGAACTTTCACCGGCGCGAGATATTTTATATTCCTTCAAAATGTCTGACACAGTCCTGTTAAAGGGACATAAACAAAATCTATATGAACTTTCACCGGCGAGATCTAGAGATCCCTCACGTTCCTCCATAACACCTCTTACACATATACAGATATATTGGATATGTCTCGCTATTAAGCAGCGCGAATTCTCTCATTTCACTACGCATTTATACGAACATAACGAGACTACGAGTTCATTCATGTTGCCCAAAAACACTTTTCACTGCAGTCATTTCCGGACCGCATTCCTCTGTACAGCTATACTGAATAAATGGACATTTATATAGCAATTAACCAGTGTGAGCTCACTGATGTTCTCTTCAGATTACCTGGCGATCATCATGTACCAGTTCTACCGAACACATCTCAAAGCATATCTTTACGGGATTAAATAACATCTGTATATGGATGAACCAGTAGGAGTACGTTCGTGCGTCTTCTTCTTCTTCAGTGCGCAGCTGTACATACATGTATATAATGTAGATTAATATGGTTTCTCTTCAGTGTGAGTTCTGCCATGACTTGTCAGATTACCTTCCTAAGCACAGCTATAGGGCTATCGACACGGAGTTAGTTGCGCGGTTTTTCGCCCTTATGAAAGCGATGAGCATTCTGTCATGTTTTTTTTTGTCAGATTGACTTTCAATATGAATATTTGTATGGATTTACGCCAGAATCAGTTTTCCCATCCTACCCAATTGTATTCTCCGCTGCAAGCTGAAATGAACATAGTGGCCATTGTATGGCTATTTACCAGTATTAGTTCTCTGGTGTTCCGTCAGATGGACATTCTGTGCACAGCTATACGAACACAGGGTGTGTTCCCTGGTGATGTTTCAGACTGCTTTTCCTAGTACACCTATAGGGGTGAAATTGACATGTGTCTTGCCTTGCACCAGTATGGATTTCCTCGGGTTCTTTCAGATAGCGTTTATTGGCACAGCGAAAAGCTGCATGTCATTTTCTCAGTATGAGTTATCTCATGATTCGTCAAATCGCTTTTCTGTGCACAGCTATACGGGCATAATGAGCATTGGTGTGATCTTTCCACAGTTTAGCATCTCTCATGATTCGTCAAATCACTTTTCTGTGCACAGCTATACGGGCATAATGAGCATAGGTGTGACCTTTCCTCAGTTTAACATCTCTCATGATTCGTCAAATCGCTTTTCTGTGCACAGCTATACGGGCACAATGAGCATAGGTGTGATCTTTCCTCAGTTTAACACCTCACATGATTCGTCAAATCAGTTTTCTGTGCACCGCTATACGGGCATAATGAGCAGAGGTATGATCTTTCGTCAGTTTAACATCTCACATGATTTGTCAAATCAGTTTTCTGTGCACAGCTATACGAGCATAATAAGCATTGGTGTGACCTTTCCTCAGTTTAACATCTCTCATGATTCGTCAAATCAGTTTTCTGTGCCCAGATATACGGGCATAATGAGCATTGGTGTGACCTTTCCTCAGTTTAACATCTCTCATGATTCGTCAAATCGCTTTTCTGTGCACAGCTATGCGGGCACAATGAGCATTGGTATGACATTTCCTCAGTTTAACATCTCTCATGATTCGTCAAATCGCTTTTCTGTGCACAGCTATACGGACACAATGAGCATTGGTATGACCTTTCCTCAGTTTAACATATCTCATGATTCGTCAAATCAGTTTTCTGTGCACAGCTATACGGGCACAATGAACATTTTGTATGGCGTTTCTTCATTATGTGTTTTCTGATGTCTCATCAAAAATCACTTTTCTGTACATAAGTATACGGAAACAAGGAGCAATTGTATGGCGTTTCTTCTTTATGTGTTTAAGCGTACCTGAGATGCAACACATATCACGAATCGTTAGATTCTTGGTATGTGCTTTAGAATAGGTTAACCAGAAGACTATTCTGTGAAGTCATGTGACGCAGTCAGTATGTCGGCACCTCTTCCCACTTCCCTTATATGTGTCGTAATTCTCAAGTCTCGTCAAACTGCTTTACTTGGCGAACTTGGCGGTATAGCCTTTCACCAGTACGAGTTCTCTGGTGTATTGTCGGATGGCCTTTTTGGCACCGCTGTACGGACACAATGAGCAATTGTATGGCTATGCTCTAGTATGATTTCTCTCATGAAGCGTCAAATCACTTTCCTGTGCAGAGATATACGGGCACATTGTATAATTTTATGGAGTTTACCCAGTATGTATTCTCTCATGTTCCGTCAAATCACTTTTGTGTGCACAAGAATATGGGCACAATGAGCCCATGTTGTATGTTTTTTTTCTCTAGTATGTGTTTTCTGATGTCTCGTCATATAACTTTACCTGGCGCACTTGTATGGACACAATATCAATAAAAAATATATGGTCTTTTGCCAGTATGTTTTCTCTCATGTTTCGTCAAATCACTTCTCTGTACACAGGTATATTGGCACAATGAGCATTTCTATGGCTTTTTACCCGTATGAGTTCGCTGGTGTTTTTTCAGATGGTCTTTCTGTGCACAGGTATATGAACACAATGAGCAACTGTGTGGCTTTTCTCGAGTATGTGTTCTTAAATGTCTCGTCTTATCACTTTTATTGGCACTCTTGTATGGACACAATGGGCATTTGTATTGCTTTTCACCAGTATGTGTTCTTAAATGTCTCGTCTTGTCACTCTTTTTGGCAAACTTGTATGGGCACAATGGGCATTTGTATGGCTTTTCACCAGTATGTGTTCTCTCATGGTTCGTGAGAGAACTTTTCCATGCACAGGTATATGAGCACAATGAGCATTTGTATGGTTTTTCACCAGTATGTGTTCTCTGATGTGTCGTGAGAGCACCTTTATGTACACAGGTATATGAGCACAATGAGCATTTGTACGGTTTTTCACCAGTATGTGTTCTCTCATGTCTCGTGAGAGCACCTTTATGTGCACAGGTATATTGACACAATGAACATTTGTAAGGCTTTTCACCAGTATGGGTTCTCGCATGGTTCGTGAGATAACTCTTCCAGGCACAAGTATATGAGCACAATGAGCATTTGTATGGCTTTTCCCCAGTATGTGTTCTCTGATGTTTCCTGAGAGCAGCTTTATGTGCACAGGTATATTGGCACAATGAGCATCTGTATGGCTTTTCACCAGTATGTGTTCTCTCATGGTTCGCGAGATAACTTTTCTTCGCACAGGTATATGAGCATAATGAGCATTTGTATGGCTTTTCCCCAGTATGAGTTCGCTGGTGTATTGTCATATCATATTTCTGTGCACAGGTATATGGGCAAAAAGGGCAATTGTATGGCTTTTCCCCGGTATGTCTTCTCTCATGTCTCGTCAAAACACTTTTATTGGTAGCCTTGTATAGACACCATGGACATTTGTATGGCCTTTCACCAGTATGCGTCCTCTTAGATTTCTCCAGATCGACATGGTGGGTACAGTTGTTCGAGCACGATGGAAGGTTATAAGTTTCAGTAGAGATGTGCATTCTGATTGGACTAGAACAGTCCATACTTAACTCAATATGACGTCTCCACGTAGCTTCTTCCTAGTACAGTCACCGTTTCAGCATCTTCTAGTCGAGTATGCTCCATGTGTGGATGACTGTTTACGTTCTCCTGAAATGGAACGATACCAGTATCAAACAGATATCAACTTTGACGGCATGATATTTGTGATATATCTGGTGGATTATGTGTAACGTAAATCGAGGTGAAGTTGAGTGAGATCAGCACAGTTACTGGTAGATATCGTTTCGATGTGTGTACAGACTTAGTATCTGAGACGAACGGCGCAAGCGCATGAGCGTGCGTTGTATATCATACGGAAGTTTGTGCGTGACCCAGTTATAGTGCCTTTGTATGATGCAATCAATCGCAACAGAAGAACTGGTCATTCATTTTGAATAAATGCGATGAAATCGAAACGAACAGGCCTGGAATGAAACTAATCTTGTCAAAATTGCGACGACCGTGAATGGAATCTCAAATTCGAGCCAAAAAAACAATCTTTCCTATACTATCTGTCGCCGGGGCTGAAGGGTTGGGGGAAGCACGGACTACATAGGTGGTATATCTTATGGTGGAAGAGTGCCAGTCTTCTCTCCTTTCACCCACCACCCCTGGCAAGTCTCTCACGAACACTGGTTGTGGTAGGTGGTGTTTTTACGGGAATCTCTGTATCTCGTAGCTAGATGTTCAAATGATGGATCTAAAGGTGGGGTCCAACATATTCATGTTACTATGATAGCAATGAGAGTACGCTCAACGTAGGGAATTAGGGGTGGAAGGGGTAGGGGTAAGTTGATAGAGAACTTTGTAAATATTAGGCAGATAAGCAATTCTGTTTTAGAAATCAATGTTCGACTGTCATAATCAAAAAGGATTAACGGACAAAACAGTTTGTTTGCTTGTATCATCAAAATATACCAGAATATTCCAACCCCTGCTAAAAATATACTGAATACTTGTAATATTTCTTATATTTGAACTTGAATATCTGATAGAGACAAGTATGAGTAACATAATTTGAATGTACCTTTAATGTTCAGGGTTTAACAGTCACAGTATATTCTCCTACATTCAAGTGGAACTTTATTGTTCAGTGTGTATCTTCTTCATATATGATCGGGAATCAGACACAGGATCGCGGTTTCCGTATTCACAACATTTGGTATGGTTATTTCTTAAGATCCGTGTTCGTATTCGTTCCATTCTGTATGTGAGCCGTGTAGGATCACGAAACAGTGCATACAATAGCAAAGTCTGAGGACAATATTGAGCCTAGCTTTTCAAAGCACCACGTATGTTTAGATGGGCAAAATGCCCCCAAAACAGGTGCGGTAAATTGACACAAATAAAATATTACATATACAAGAAATTGTTCAGTTAGCATGAAGTACAATATTATATTGTACACCCAGAAAATTTTCAAGGCACTGAGTCTCATCATTCACGAAAAGCAGGGCCGTGAAATAGAATATTCGTACAAAATCGAAATATTTTCCTGAAAACACCTCGTATTTCTTCCTATAAACATAATAAACGATAACCAAAACCATCTTGATACAGCATACTCCCTGTTCAAATACGTAGTAAGTAGACCAAATCTGGTTCTGGTTATCGTTTATCTTCATATGTTTACAGAAAATAGGAATTGTTTTCGCCTCAGAATCAACTATTTTGCAATGCACTACTTTAAGGCCCTGTTACTCGAGAATCACGAGACTCAATGTCTTGAGTGTACAATATAATAGTGTACTTCATGCCAATTGAACAATTTGGCTTGGAATTGGAGGCCTTGTCGCAGTGTCCCAAAGGATTATCCGGGATCCGGACAGCAAACTAAGGCCTATCCGGAAAAAATACGAGACCTCAAACAATCATATAAGATTTGTTGACGAAGATTCCATCAAATATTGACGAATACAATACAGTTTTCCCATTAATTAACATTAGAATATATTTGGATTCAACTCAGCCCAATAGAATGAAAAGACATTCCAGAGACTGGTGCCTTGGGGATACAGCGTCAAACAGTATCTCATGACCCTGTCGTTATTCACTTTACATATAGGTCTGTACCAAAAAATCAGTTCACACAACCTGAAACTTACCATCCGAACAGTCCTTATCAGCATACTAAATACTGAGGGTCATTTCCAGCGTGACAGACGGGACAAAAGATAACCACCCTGTGATGTTAACACAACTCTCTACCAAACTAAAGTTAATAAAAAGCTAAGCAAAAACTTATCAGTGGTTAGTGAACTAGTTGTACTTTAACTTAAGACATAAACATTGAAATAATTATTATTCATATTTTCTTTTCAACTGGAAATGACAAATGTGACAGACGGGACAAGCAGGGACCACGCATTTGAAAAAGGAATAGACAAGACAGATTTCTATCTCCTTCTCAAATGAAAATTAACTTTCAATGTAAATCAAATGTTAGTGGACTAATCAAGTAAACAGAGTTAGGGTTAACAGTTTCCCTATGAAGAAGATTAATTATGGATTTTTGCCAGTTAGTGACGTGACAGACGGGACATTATCTCATGGCCTATAAATTATCTTCTTGTTTCCAGTTTTTTTTTAATCATGTAGATCAATGCTACAATTAAGATGTTCATTGTGCACTAGTTTACTTCACATTGTTTGGTTTTAGGTCATATTTTCACAAAATCTGCTGTTATCAGTTCAGTGTCCCGTCTGTCACATGTCCCGTCTGTCACAATTTAATGTATTTACACGTTTGTATGTATTTTGTATTGCAAACTTAATCTTTCAAGGCATATAGGTTTGTGCATTGCATCTAGATTATTAAACATTGTTTGGTTTGGGGCCATCTGAACGCAAAACTCAATAATATATGGTTGCTTTTAAAGCGTTTTGTGACAGACGGGACAGATATGGAGTTGAAATTTATATCAGCGTATTTGACCAAGAATGAATCAATTATTGCATCTGGTTGAGAGGTGTTACAGTAGATAAATAATAATGTCACTGGCATTTTTCCCTTCTTAAAATTTATTGTACTCAAGAAAACCCTAAAAAATCTTCCGTTTTTGTGGCAGACGGGACACCTACACCACGCAGTAAAATTTTTCAATTATTTTGGAAATAATTACTTTAATTGTAAAATGGTAGTCACTGTGGAACTTAGACATGATGGTGTATTTAAAAAAACAAAGAAACATTTTGTTGAGTTAAGTTTCTATGTCTGAAGGAAAATCATGAAGTTGGTATACATTTTAGTAAAAAATGTTTCAGAATTTTATCGATAATCGAGTGCAGATTTTTAAAAACCTGACAGTTGCAGATGACAAAAAACCTACTTTCTTGAAACTTTGATTAATGTAGCTTAAATAAAAATCACAATTAAGTTTGCTGATGGAAAGTGAAAATTTGTCACCCGTGCAACGTTTATGTGGAAATGACCAGAGATATTTAACTTTCAGATGTGAATGTGCGTGAGCATTAGTTGATTCCGAAGCAGTTCGGAATCCTTCCCGAAGAACGAGCACGAAAGGTTATAATGCAGGACAGTATCAAATTTCCAGTAGGTGGTGAAAATAATGACAACAGGGCATTGCTTGGGTAATTAAAAACTGCAGATTGAAATACCATATGTATGCTCACTTTGCCAATATAGTTTTTTTAGAGAGTTATATCTTGGTGGAGATGGACAATATGCTATCAGGTCATCTTGTGGATTTTAATGATTTCCTGAATTTGGGGTCACAGTGAGTTTGACCTTGATCTTAAACGTTAGTACATGACACATTGTCCCCTTGGTATATCCACAGATACAAATGAAAGTACTCAAAGTACTGATGTCTGGATCGCCAATAATGGATTTAAAGTTTCAAAACGTTTCAGCTGGCATGTTTCAGTCGATAGCAGATGTATGGATAAATGTGGAGATTTTCTCCAATTTGTGGACGAGTCTGTTTGGGAAATCACAACTGGAACACAGTTTAGTCTTCAAGGAAGTGAATTTGTGAAGGCGGTTCATTTAGAAATATGCTAGGTCTTCATGGTAGCAAGAAACTATCTACAGTAATATGGTTAAAAGTGGATCGTCTGCGTCAATGTCTTCTACCAGTTTTTGCGAGCAGATTTTCATAATTCATGCAATTTTATTGTGACAAAGCGACAAATATGCGAGGAGACTGGATAGTTTTATTAATGTGTTTTTATTTGTGTAGCACAGATATTTGCAAGAGCTGCATGAGTTTGTTAAGTCCCCATTACTTATATATGCCTGCATGGTGTTTATAGTAAATTTGTTTGTTGACAACGTGCGAAAATTCCTGTTGTTGTTGCTGTACGATCATTGCGTATATAATTTAGTTTGAAAAAGTTTGAACACCACCAACAACAAAACTTTTCGAAAGCGGTACCTGACAAATTCTGTTGTTTCCACTTTCGAAAAGTTTTGCTGTTGTTCAAACTTTTTGAAACTAAATTATATTCGGAGAGCAGAGTACATAATACATAAATTTGCAGTGGACAGGATCCGGTCAAGTTCACAAGACGAGAAAAATGTAAATACTATTGTTGTTGCTTCGACACATATCTCCTCTGGAAATATATTCCATGCAGTATGCGTATACATTAAAATAGTAACGAACCCCGACTTCACGGGAAAGAACGTACGAGTGTTGAAAACTGGTGTCTTCATAATCCCAGAACCTGAACCTGTCAAGTGCGACAGTCGGACCAAGGAACAAGATTTGCAACGTATGATCGTACAGCAACATTAACAGGGATTTTCGCACAAATTGTCTCTCCAACGCTATCGTTGTCAACAAACAAATTACGAACTATAAACACCAGACATATATATTATAAGTAATCTGACTTACCGCAAACTCAGACAGATGCAAAAAGCTAGGTGGGCAGCTTACCATATTACCAGGTCATCAATTTACATTTACAACAGTCTACGGTGACAGCACAGTGCTGGCATGAGTTATCGCCTGGTGGGCGCTGAGAACCGGGTTTGAGCCGATCGCCCGGAACCAAAGAACAAAAAACTAGTCCACGCCTTTAAGCAATCCCTGGGCGAAGAAATGAATATGAAATACACTCAAATTCAGATTTCGTTTTATTTCTAGTTCACATGAAACGATTACGACTGTTTTTTTCTTCATTTTCTGGTTAATACCCTGATATAAGACTCAACACAGTGAAAATCACTGGCGGAGTGATACAGGTTAACCCAGGGTCACCGCATTATAGTGCACGTACACATTTGCATAAATTTCGTGAGTGGCAGCATAGTCTGGTCGACACCACTACGCGGTGGCGATCCAGACAAAAAAAATCGTAACTTCATTTCGGGGTCACCGTGACTTTAACCTTTGATAATGATCTCAATGTTGGTGTGTGACATATCGTCTCCCCTTAATCTATCAACTGTCTAAAAAATGCGACTATTACAAATTTCCTGATTTCGGGGTCACAATGACCTTAACTATAATTTGAACTGGACCTCAAGTTTGGTACGTAACAAGTCGTCCATCTCTATCTACGGACACAAAAATTTTAATTTTTAATTTCTCTTGCATCGGGGTCATCGCGACCTGTTCCGTCATATAAACCCTCTCACAAAAAGGGGGTTTCAACGATTCCTGTTTTTAGGTCACATTGGCCTTCGATCTCTGATCTCGACCTAAATTCTGATACGCAACACCTCGTCTCCACTTAGTGTAAGTTGCAACTGGGGATAAATAACGATCATAGATGTAGACCGGACACGAACGTAGCCAAGTTGATTTGGCTTCGTTCGTTCCTACTACGCCATGATGCCTCTCAATGAACTTACACGTTCACTCCAAGATCACACGGCCCCATGGGTCGATCGGCTCCATCCGGCAATCACACAAATATGGAACTGTACCTGGAAGACTGTCTCAGATATAGAGCGGACACAAACGGTCGGAAATCGTTATCACATAATATGCTTTTAGGCGGGCTATACAACTTAATAATCCAAGTTTCAGCACTAATCAAAATAGGGCCTACTCTTCAACAACGTACAAGTTGAACAACAACAGTCGGTTCACTATGATAACCGACCCTCAAGAATACATACCTGAAGTTTCAGATCTCCAACGTTCGTGTGGTTTCCAACTATGTATATGTGTACCTATGTAGCCTACTGACCCGTGACGCTCAGTTCATACTAATAATTAAACATAAGACAAATCTCAAACGATAAATGTCCGCCCTTTGTTTGTTCTGGTGGTACAACGCGCCACAACAAACTATGGTCATTAAAATTTCTTCATTAAGGAGTCGTTCGGAACTTGGACTGAGCCTGCCTGAAACGCAATAACTTATTTCGATTCAAGAAGCCTTCAAATATTATATTTCATTCAGAAGTCGACAAATGCTTGTAAATTAATGGTTCCTATATAACTATTTCGGTAGCTGCAAAGTTTGATAATATAAAAAAATTTCTAATTCGCCATGCAAGAAGATATATGTAGGGGAGATTGAGGTACACTGGGACAATTTTCACCTTTTTGCAAAAATCTCTGTTATTATTGTCATGTAGTGTAGTCCTTCTATACTCTAGTTATAAATATATTTAATATGACATAGTCATGTAAAAAATTCTGAAATATCTCATACTTTTCTCCAGAATTCGTGTTTAAAAACGTTAAAAAATGTGTCCCAGTTTGCTCCACTATGGGGTACTCTTGAACACCCGCCGGAGTGCGATGGGACAATAATTAAAATACATGTTATATCAAGTATATACTAATATGTTTCATAGGGGTTTAGAACACTCAACAGCGATGGTTAGGTTAGTTGCTATTTCAGATCCCTGTCTCACGTAAAATATTTCCCAGGGGCCAAATTTGCGGAAAAAAGATTTTGTATGATTTTTATTACAACGAAATGTTAGTGTTAGTGAAACTCATCAAATCTGATAGGGTTAGCAATTATTATAATCCAGGAAACAGAATAATGCATTTTTGTACCATTTTAGGGTCAAAGAAAATTTCACCATTTGATTTCTACTCTCCCAGTATGCCCCAGCAAAAGTGTCCCAGTCCGCCCCAGGTGCATGACATTTTCCATTTTATGAAAAAAACTAATACATACAGCTGAGATAATAAATCTTTTTAATTTCAATTGTACCTTTGTCCATCCTTTCTCAGTAGTAACAAAACAGCAATGAAGTACTGCTAAAAACTTGCTATAACAAAATATCATTCTCAGTCCTCAGAATTTACTTGGGCTGCTCAAAAACAGTTGTTTTTTTTTGCTAGTAATTTTTTACCAATGTTAGTTTTTATATGTATCAATATAGGTATTGCATAGGGATGGTAGCTTTCTGCTGATAATATTGTAATGTGCTTCCTGTACTCAACAAAGGAGCTTGACGGCTTGTCCCACTGTGCCCCATGTCTCACTGTACCCCATGTCCCACTGTGCCTATGTCCCAATGTGCCCTATGTCCCACTGTCCCCATGTCCCACTGTACCCCATGTCCCACTGTGCCCATGTCCCACTGTGCTCTATGTCCCACTGTGCCCTATGCCCCACTATCCCCATGCCCCACTGTACCCCATGCCCCACTGTGCCCATGCCCCACTGTGCCCCATGTCCCACTGTGCCCTATGTCACATCGTACCCCATGTCCCAATGTGCCCCATGTCCCACTGCACCCCAATCTTCCCTACCAACACATATTGATACCATAACTGTAACTGTACAATTATATGCTCACACTCTCTTTTATTATTTGTATATAACATCAAGTGTATTTGCATACACTCTCCTAGTGTCTGTACATATATGTAAATATTATTTTACTGCATAACGTTACATCTCCTTAGACACTGTCTCTGTCTAAGCCACGCGGTTCTATTCCATTACCTGTAACCGCGTATACTATTTGTGCAGAATATACCATAATAGACCTTCACATCAGCGTCAGTCATCCTTGTAGGGTTGTGATCATCTCTTCGATCCCCGGATCTCTACTAGAGATGGGGCTATCTAAGGCCAATGGGCAATCCCGGCTATTGATTCGTTTTTGGTAAATACCACGACTGGTCCTGCTCGTACACGTTACACCTAATTAGCGCAGTGTAACATTAACATGTAATATAATCCGAATAGGCACAATTATGATGGTTGATCTAACTCGACTGATACAAACATGATAATACATGTAAAACTAGTGGATCAAGTGACCCATTGCAGATGTGAGGCGTCTGTTTTGTAGTTGACAATAGTCGCGGTGGTGAATATATGTATAGTCCGCGTTCATTTCCATAAATATGTTAATATGTTTGGTAGCATGGAGAGTTCGGCGCGCGCAAATGGAGAGAAATTCAGACATTTTCCTTGTTTTCCAATACGCGGCCGTCATCTCGTTCTTAACAGCTTAAGACCCAAGAGGTACGTATATCCACGCCCACGGTATATTATTTTGTATCCCAAGCATACAACCAACCATGTGTGGGCCTGTATATCGATTAAGACAAACACTCAATTTCATTTCAAGGAATAGGACCCTACCAGTGTGATTTCCGGGTACGAAAATTAATAGGAACCAAACATCGTGATATGACTGAAATAATGTTGAAAGCGACGTTAATTCCTATTCACTCACTCATCCACTGGAAACATAACAGTCTACGCTTGATTTAAAAAGCAATCTGTCATTGTCCCACTGCACTTCAGTGCGTCAGGTGACACATTCTTTTGACTTGTTAAAATGTGATTCTGTACAAAAGTGTAAAAGATAGTTCAGATTCTTTTGATTGAAACTGTCATACTAAATATTAGTTATAACTGAAGCACACACAAGGCTACTCTACAGGGCTATAATAGCGGAGATGTTTTGCAAGAAAGCGAAAAATATCTCGGCGTAACCCAATTTCCCCTATTTGATGTAGGCCTACATATGATGTAGATAACTATATTCGTGTTACTCTTTTCTTTTTAGCTATACCAACCAGACAGGAAGACTGAGGCGACAAGTCATTTTTCAAAATATGTTACATGAAAGATGCGAGAATATATACATTGATTCAGTAGTCCGCCAACAATAATTGAAAGTTTGGGACCACTTTCTTAAAAGCTGGATGATCCAAAAATAGTCAACTTAACTCAAACGAGTTTTTAACTTGACCCATGATCCAGTGAAAGACAGCGCTGAAATTCTTGATATCTTGGCTCGATTTGTTGGTATTAATGGCTCACTGCTGGACCAAAGACTCATCAAGGCAGACGAACAAAAATAAATTGAACATTTAAATAGATTTTGAATCAACACGGGCTCATGTAGGACCAATTCATTGCGTTTTAAAGCTAAAGTAATTAGATTCACGTAAAAAAATGTCTTTACCGTTATTTGTACATTTTCATGAAAATGGCCCGTATTATCGCGGATCGAACTCGTATAGCTCGTCTGGCCTTACCCTGAGTTAATCATACAGCCCCATGGAAAAAGTGTAAAGATGGCTCGGCGTGAAATCCTGGTCACCAAACTTATTTTGTTTGAATTGTGCATCATAAAAAAGGAGTTACATGCTTCTTCCATAAGTAAATGTGTGAGGTTTGAAGGTATGTATTTCGGGGAGTTGATGTCTAATGTAGTTTGAGAATGATGAGTGACATGGCTACAATGGTATATGTGTATAGGCATTTATACAGGATTTGCAGTGATGATATTGTATACTTTTTGATGTTTTAGATCGAGTGACCCCAAACTAGCTAAATTAGCACAAACATATGTATATAGGCAATGCCTGGGCAAGGTGGACATTCGTTGATAGTTGCTCACGGAAAGTTATATCCAAAATCTTGTTGAGTACGATGAAGGACACGAAGTCTTCTCTCTTTAGAATAACTGGTTGCCATTTTCCCTAAAATATATGTTTTATAGTACAATTGTTATATATTAAAATATGGAACGGTTGCAAAAATATAGGATGTTTATGGCCGCCTAGAGACCTGTGTGCTTTCCAAACCTCGAGTTCATGCACCTGTATGGACCATTCATACATTACAAAAATTATGATGCCCCATGTTCTTATCTTTATAATTTACTGGAAGGGGTTTCCCTTGTCTCAAAAGTATTTACACCCCAAATCAATCCTAGGTCGTTAAAATAAAGAAACTGTCGTTCTTATTCCGTGTTTGTATAATTTTCCTATGACGTGTCCTATTTTTATCGATACAAATTAAAGTCCCACGGGCAATTGTCGGGGAGCGCTTTTGATTCACCTTCAGTGGCTTTGTTTGTGCTAATGACTTTCTTATTCATCTCAAGGCTAGTCATAACTGAGGAAAATATAATCTGGGATGTTTAGGATTGAAACAAAAATCAGATTTATCAACGACACACAAAACAAAAAAGATTTAGATCCTGTATGGACCATATATCCTCTATGCAAAGTATCAGAGGGTAAGCCTGTTTACTCTTGTTTCATTGGCCTTAAAAGGGCCTTGTTTTGGTTAACAGAATTTTTTTTTTATAAATGAGTTCTGGAATCGATGGTATAGAGTTGTCAAAATAATGTATTCTAATATTATGTCTGCTGTAATGGTTATTAACCATCTTACCGATTAGATTATAACTAACTCCGGAGTGAGGCATAGGGATACTATATCGCCTTCACTGTTTTCCATCGATATAAATGGTTTCATTGAAGAAGTAAAACAATGTAATTTGAGAGTTAATATAAACGAAAAGTTTATATCTATTTTGGCTTATGCGGATGACATTGTTTTTTTTTTTAGCTGAGAGTGAATCTGATTTACAACATTTATTAGATGTTGTTAATACCTGGTGCAGCAAATTGAGATTTAATGTTAATATTAATCAATCAAAAATTATTCACGTTGGAAAAAGTAGGGAAGAACGAAGTACTTTTGAACTAAAGTTGGGTACTACAGTTATTGGCTAAATCGATAGTTACAAAGTATCTTGGGGTGATATTTACAGAATATGTGAATTTTGAAATTGCTGCTAAGACCTTGTCGGAATCCGCAGGTAGGGCGCTTGGATCTATTATCAGCAAATGTAGAAATATATCAGGTCCTGGTTTTAAAACTTATACTGCTTTATTTAACAAAGGCGTCCTATACTTAACTATGGTGTCGCAGTATGCAGGATGGATAAAAATACCTAAAAATACCCTCCACTAACAGTGAGTTTGATTTGTGGACCGTCCCGCCCACACAGACCAGTGCCGAACAAGGATTATGGGTGGAGCATCTCTCGCTCCCCAGGATTTAGCCCATACATACTTGTATGTGAAAGCCAAGGTCGTCAATGGGGATGGCTCCAGAATCGTGGACCAAGCAACGGCGGGTCTGACGAATCTCTGGCTGCACTCTATGTTTCAACGGGTGGATATATTTCTCAGCGACAAACTCATTAGTGACTCGACCAACACGTACCCATATCGAGCCTACATCGAGACGCTGTTGTTGTATGGACGAGAGGCTAAAAAATCTCAGCTCACATCCGCTTTATTCTACCAGGACACAGCCGAGCACATGGGCGTAGAGAGCGACAATGCGGGATATAACAAACGGAAGGCTTTGACCGCGAACAGTGTCTCGGTGGATCCCGTGGGAAGACTGCACGCATACATGTTCATGCAAGACCGGTACCTCTTGAACAAGGTCTCCAGCAAAATCCGACTGATACGGGCGCCTCCAACCTTCGCCTTGATGGCCACTAACGTAGAGGGGCATGCTACTGACTTTAAGATTGTCATCCAAGACGCAGTCCTGTATGTCAGAAAAGTGAAACCGAATCCAGCTTTTCAATTGGGACACCTCAAAACCTCGAAACAAAACCAACCCAGTACCATATCCGGCGTGTGCAAACGAAAGTGTTCTCTGTGTCGGCTGGAAATATGAGCGCCAACAAAGAAAACCTGCTTCTGGGGGGAACTACCTGAGCGATTGATCCTGGTCTGTGTGGAAAATACCAGTTTCAGCGAGCCTACACTGTAAAAACGCTGAGTAAACGTTCAACCATAAATTGGATGTAACTCGGTTGCAACCATAAACTGGTTCAACGTAGCACCAAGCAAATTTCAACGTTGAACTGAAATGAGGTTAAACGTTCAACCACGAAAAGGTGTAACGTTGAACTGAAAGGTAAACGTTGAACCAGTTTCTGGTTCAACGTTTAACCATGGAAAACCCTGAACCAAAATTTGGTGTTACCTATAACCAATTACTGGTTCAACGTATAACCAGATTCAGGTTCAATGTTTTCTCAGAAATAGGTTCAACGTACAACCACATCAAGGTTAAGCGTACAACCACATCAAGGTTTAACGTTGAACTGAAATGAGGTTAAACGTTCAACCACGAAAAGGTGTAACGTTGAACTGAAAGGTAAACGTTGAACCAGTTTCTGGTTCAACGTTTAACCATGGAAAACCCTGAACCAAAATTTGGTGTTACCTATAACCAATTACTGGTTCAACGTATAACCAGATTCAGGTTCAATGTTTTCTCAGAAATAGGTTCAACGTACAACCACATCAAGGTTAAACGTACAACCACATCAAGGTTTAACGTTCATCCAGATGCAGATTTAAATGAAATCTGCACCGGATTGTTGTGGTGCAAATTGTACATGTATTTGCAGATTTAGTTAAATTCTAAATTCTTGCAAATACATCGGAACCATATGAGCAACCAAGTTACATCCCAGTGTTATTTCTTGCAGCCATCAGTGAAAAGTATATCAACCTGTAAGAAAGTGAAGGATATTTCAGAACATACATCAACAAATACACACTAATTGAAATAAAATTCATATATTTAAATCATATTCGGATATAATCTAATAACAGATCTGATTTCTAACAATACGAATACCTAGCTTCATCTATATACAAGAGTTCATGTGGAATCGATATCTTTGCATATTTGTATCCCAAATCTGACGCCAGGGGGCGCTGCTTGGGGTGCGGCTATGAGTCGCTGGATGACGAATAAGGAACTGTGAACCGCGGTCTAACTTTATGAATGCTCTAAATAAACACTAGACTGTTTGCAATCAAATGAACAACTAAAGATATGAAAAGCTAAAATGTAAACATTGAATTCTACCAATTCATGAATCACAGAAACCACAAGTAACAGGGGTTACAATAATGGGGAAGGGAGTCTGGGGAGGTTTAGTAACATCCAAGATGGTACCACCTACAATAAGTTTGATGCCTCCTTTTCAACTGATGTTAGACTCATAACACTCCTCATCTAAGGAATGAAAACTTCAAGATGCAAAATGATTATCATGATTATTATTAACTTTTTTTAGCTTACTGCTGTATGATGAAATATTACTGTATACATATGGCATAATTGTCTGTTAATATCACTGATCTGAAATATTTGAGTGAGCAAGTTAATTGCATTTTATCACAGTTTAGTTTTGGGACCTACATACATAGTTTATGTGTGTCCAACCTTCCTACACATAGTATAGGTGATCGGACTTCACACAGCGACCTATGTATTCTGAGTACATGTTATATCACTGATTTGAGTGAGCTAGTTAATTGCATTTTATCACAGATTAGTTATGGGACCTACACACATAGTTTATGTGTGTCCAACCTTCCTACACATAGTATAGGTGATCGGACTTCACACAGCGACCTATGTATTCTGAGTACATGTTATATCACTGATTTGAGTGAGCTAGTTAATTGCATTTTATCACAGATTAGTTATGGGACCTACATACATAGTTTATGTATGTCCAAACTTCCTACACATAATATAGGTGATCGGACTTCACACAGCGACCTATGTATTCTGAGTACATGTAATATCAATGATTTGAGTACATGTAATATCACTGATTTGAGTGAGCTAGTTAATTGCATTTTATCACAGATTAGTTATGGGACCTACATACATAGTTTATGTGTGTCCAACATTCCTACACATAGTATTGGTGATCGGACTTCACACAGCGACCTATGTATTCTGAGTACATGTTATATCACTGATTTGAGTGAGCTAGTTAATTGCATTTTATCACAGATTAGTTTTGGGACCTACATACATAGTTTATGTGTGTCCAACCTTCCTACACATAGTATAGGTGATCGGACTTCACACAGCGACCTATGTATTCTGAGTACATGTTATATCACTGATTTGAGTGAGCTAGTTAATTGCATTTTATCACAGATTAGTTATGGGACCTACATACATAGTTTATGTGTGTCCAACCTTCCTACACATAGTATAGGTGATCGGACTTCACACAGCGACCTATGTATTCTGTACATGTAATATCAATGATTTGAGTACATGTAATATCACTGATTTGAGTGAGCTAGTTAATTGCATTTTATCACAGATTAGTTATGGGACCTACATACATAGTTTATGTGTGTCCAACCTTCCTACACATAGTATAGGTGATCGGACTTCACACAGCGACCTATGTATTCTGAGTACATGTTATATCACTGATTTGAGTGAGCTAGTTAATTGCATTTTATCACAGATTAGTTATGAGACCTACATACATAGTTTATGTGTGTCCAACCTTCCTACACATAGTATAGGTGATCGGACTTCACACAGCGACCTATGTATTCTGAGTACATGTAATATCAATGATTTGAGTGAGCTAGCTAATTGCATTTTATCACATATTAGTTGGGACCTATATACATAGTTTTTGTGTGTCCAACCTTCCTACACAGAGTATAGGTGATCGGACTTCACACAGCGACCTATGTATTCTGAGTACATGTAATATCAATGATTTGAGTGAGCTAGCTAATTGCATTTTATCACATATTAGTTGGGGCCTATATACATAGTTTATGTGTGTCCAACCTTCCTACACAGAGTATAGGTGATCGGACTTCACACAGCGACCTATGTATTCCGAGTACATGTATTTAACATCACTGATCTGGGATAATTGAGAGAATTATTTAATTGCATTTTCTCACAGTTTAGTAATGGGACATACTTACATAGTTTATGTGTGTCCAACCTATCACTGATAGTTTATGTGTGTCCAACCTATCACTGATCAGGGATATTTGAGAGAGCCAGATAATTGCACATTATCACAGTTTAGTTTGAGTGAGCTAGCTAATTGCATTTTATCAAAGTTTAGTTATGGGACCTAAATACACAGTTGAAGTGTGTAAGACCTTCCTACAAAGAGTATAAGTGGTCAGAATTCACACAGTGACTTATGTACCCCGAGTCAAATTATATTACACAATGTATTAATGATCTGGGACATACCGAGTCATAATATGGTAAATAAAAATTTATATCCACCTTCCTGTACAGAGTACATGTAAAGTGGTCAGACTTCACACATTGACTTTTGTATCTGAAGTCAATTATTCGTCATGTATCGATGATTTGTGATATATCGAGTGTTGCATTGTTTTCTTGTATTCAACATCACAGTTAATTCATAGTAAACAACACCCTTGTCTTCTCATCTACATGTAGCTGCAGAGTGTTATGTTGGGCCATCTGCTTCAACAGATGAGAGGGCTACAGGTATATGCACATTGTTCATCATTCTATAACAGTAATGAGACTTTGTTTGCATACGATGGTGTCACTTTTCTATCACCAGTAGTCACATGGTAGTATGCCGGCCATTGTGGTTGATTTTTTTGTAAGGGTGTTCAGGAATGGTGAAGATTCAACACAGTTCCATTTTGTTCCTCTTCTATATGTAATATGGTACCACAGCTTTAGCCTGAATATTTGTTGTATCACATTACCATTTCATCTTTTCTGTCACATCCAATGATACCGGTAGCCATTATCTTGTGAGATGCAGGTATGTCAGAGACCAATTATTTCACATAGTCCAAATTATGAAATAATGCACACACTTCCACCATCATCTGAAACCCTGTAATGTATCATCCGAAACCCTGTAATGTAATGATCCGCACTGTGACGTGTCTCTGATCTTTCTTGCAAGCAGTTGGTCCTATTAAACAAATAAAGAATTGTGCAATATAATTTGTCTTCACTATCCTGTCAATATAAGCTTACATTTGTAAGTACCATTCTACAGGGGTTGAAATGTTTGTAAAACTTTACTTGTCCCAGGTGACAAGGGACTATTTTTTTACTTGTCACCTTGTTGACAGTAGTTGTCTCAAAATATTACCAAGTTTTGACTTCCTTATATAACCGTGTTCTAATTTTTCATGAAATAGAACAACCAATTAGATTCAGACTTTGTTCTGCTATTCTTTTAGTGTATTTATTTGGGTAGTAGAATACACAGACAGACAGACTACACCATGTATACAGACAAATTACCATTTTGATTGGCTTAGGTGAAGGAAAGTAATTAGGATAATCAGCGTCGTCTGCCGATTTTTGTAATTTGTCCCCGAGTTTTGCAATACACAGAAAATTTATCGTACAGCTTTAAAACTTCACACAGTATATAAACTAAAAAAAAAAATTCCCCCATACGTAATTAATCTGGGAATTGACGAAAATCACCAATACCTACCATGTTATTTTGGGGCTACGATGACATTGACCTGCCAATGTTATATAACATGCAGACTTGGTGTCATGGCGTCAAAAAATAACCTACAAATCTCCCATCTAATTGCTGTTTTCGCGATTTGTTGAGAACTACTGAAGGATTTTCTTGATACTTTGGAATAAAATTAGTACTTTTTATTTTATTTCCTGTGTGAAGTTTCAATATCCCCCGATCAATTGTCTCCGAAATACCGCCGGATATATTATCTGTGACAGACAGTAGAACCAGTATTTTTACAAGGGAAAGAATGTTTTCAATATCATGTGAGTCACTCTTTCGACGGATAATTTTTGGCAAGAAATTCTTGATTGTTCTGCCTTCTTGTGACTGGGATTTCATTCCGACGTTTCAGAAAACGATCCATATTACTGTCGAAGAATAGTTGCCACTAATGCTCTATTCAACCAAAATGACAGAACCACCATGACCAAACGTGTTATCGCTAGGCTGCATTCAGATTCTATCAGCTACACTGATTGGCTGGATGGAGTTATTGGACTAATGAAATCGCGCGTACCATAATCACTCGACTTGTCACAAGGTTATTTTCTATCTTCGCGCACAGGAGAGCGGTTTTCAAAACGACAGTGACAACAACGACATCGGTCATACGGGCCATGAAATCACGTAAATTTTATCAACTTCGAGGCCTGTGGAAACTATGCTACACACATTGTTTTGTTAGGCGAAGTATATATCTGTTACAAATAAAAACGGCACTTTATGGCTTTGTTGTCGCAGGCGACAAGTCATTTTTCTTTTTACTTGTCACTTGCGAAAATCACTTGTCATCGACAAGTAGACAAGCGTTATTTCGAGCGCTGATCTGAACTCATCAACTGTACATTGAGCCATCTGCAGATGAAGCCTTGATGACCCCCCCCCCACTCACCAACAGAGTGGCAAAATTATTCATTCTTGTTGCTGGTTTTAGTATGGTCTATGAGCATCATATATCTGATTATTAGCATTGAAAATGACAGATTATTCCTTACACTTTCAATCGCGATAAAATCCATTACAAGATGATGATGTTCACTCTGTGGGAGCCATATACACTGTCGTCTCCTTCATCTTCCTCCAACAGTCAGACTCAAACAAATGGCTTCTGTCTGACCTTCTCCCTGTTACACATTCTGTAGGAGAAAATATTAAATGGAGTAAGATCTAATATAACTAATTTATTCATAAAGGTTGGGGGAAATATCCCGATTTTCATGACAAGCACTCACTCACTCGGCCCCTCGCAACCCCTGGCAATTTCTCATGCCACCACCCTGCCTTGGGAATATCTCATGAAATCAATCCCACATGGTCTTGCCACATAAAAATAGTATATATTTTCAACACCCCACCCCCCCTCCTCCCCAACACACACACTTTACCACCATGCCCCCTTATCTGGATTGGAAAAAAAATCATAATTACTAACATGGATATTATAGTATACTAATTTGGTAGCTACCACCCTATGTTGCATGTTTGTAAATCTCATCCATTTGCCTCTTGACCCCCCCCTCCCCCCTAACTGGATGTGTGTGTAGTGGGCATGGTGGGGGGCGGGGGGTTATGTAGTGGGCATGCTGGGGGTGGGGGTTATGGGGTAATACATGGTACAGCTATGATGTATCATTTATCAAGTCTTATCAATGACTTCTCAAATTTCCTTTGATTGTGTCCTTGTAATGTATTCACTTACTACTTGTCATCCATCATAGTGTATTTCATAAACATCAAAATGACTTCTTCGTCGATCAGGCACTAGGGCAGCTGGACTTCTCACACTTCTCACTTGATCACTGGATAAACAGTTACACAATGTTGACATGATATTACCCCATTGGACACAAAATGTTGCCAACATTTGATATAGTCTTACGGCATTATGTAACTATTATAAATTCATTGGACTGATTAGAATTTCAGCCAAAATTGAGGGGTGATTGAATGTTAATAGATGTTTTGAATTATTATAGGATTATAACATGCATAGGAATATGTCCAGTGAACAATACTATATAATGTCTTAATGTATTTTTTTTTTTTTTTTTTTTTTTTGGAATAGGAGGTTAATGCATATTAGTTTGCAAGGACCTTAGAGTTCAACAATCCACAAAGCGTATTGCAAGTATTTTTGTGGACAACGCGGTTGATAATTACTGGTATCCATATGTATATAGCTGTTGACCTATGCAGATATAGTGACAGTTTAATTAATTCTTTTTTGGAAATACATAGGAAATTATATAGCCTGTAAGGGCCTTAGATTGCACTCATCCACAACTGGTATGGAAAAACGACATGCTAAATGTAATAAGTGATTGGAAATTGCAAAATACCGCCAAGTGGTAACAGTAAATTATATCAATGATATATTAAAACAGACAACAGACAGCAAAATTCTTTCACGCAATGAATAAATGAACGGAGAATGAACAATGAAGCATAGCCCAGTTTTCGACACAGCTTCGATTTCAAAACATAAAGCGAAAGCAACGGGGACGAGATTTCTGTGCGTAACGTATTCAGTTCAAACAATTGTTTGTCCATATTACTTACCAGAAAACAGATGTAACGGGACGGGTAATGTTCATTGTTAAGCTGCCAACAACACCACACGTTCTCTCTCCTCCTCACACTGCAATCCAGCAGGTGGCGCTTCATAAAACGAAGGACGATAACCGATGACCAGTTGAACCATAGTCCAGTTGAACGTTGAACCAAAAAGTGGTTCTTTTGACGACCACCGCGGGAAAAACAATAACGAGGGCGGGAAATACGTTGAACCGAAAAACAGTTGAACGTATACTCGGTCGGGAATAATTTTGACCCACACAACAGTATTACGTCTTTCATTTTTGATAACTTCTATGATTGTTTCTGACTGTTGATAGGCTATTTTATGAGCGAAAATAGTAATATGCCATCAAAATAAGTGCATAACAGCGAAGTTTCCCAAATCGACACGCGTTATTAACGACTTGGACATTCAGTTTTAAGCATAACCACATGGTTTATTTGGAAAAGTCTGCAGAATTTAACTTAATATTAATAAGAAAATTACTCCCTGTTCTCAGACATTCATATCCCATTGTTTCGGTCATGTTGGTGTCGTTTTACCATGCACGGAGTTTCATGTGGTTGAACGTATAACCAGTTATAGGTTGAACGTAAAACCAATAATAGGTTCAACGTTTACGCCCAAGCTAGTATCATGTGGTTATACGTAGAACCAGTTATAGGTTGAAAGAAGAACCAATAACAGGTTCAACGTTTACCTCCATGCAAGTATCAATATATGCTTGAATTCGAACTGAAAACGTTCAACCAGATTCCGGGTAAACGTTTACTGTCATTAAAAATTGGTTCAACGTTGAACTGATAACAGGTTGAACATTTACTCCCTGAAATTGGCCGTTTTTACAGTGTACCCAGTCCCAGATACGGCCTTAACACCGAACTTTGGGCGCGAATTCCATTCGAGCCTATCGGAGCCTGTTTACAGCCACCGGTCAAATCAACCAGGACGAAAGGAATATGATAGGAGTATCCGCGAACGGATACGCGTTGTTCTGTTTCGATCTGACCCCCACCTTAGAGAACGACCATCAGCTGGCCATCGCCAAGCAAGGCAATTTACGGTTGGAAATCCACTTTGCACGAGCCGTTCGGAGCATCGACAGTGTGATCTACTACGCCGAGTTTGACATCATTCAAGTGGACAAGGTGCACAACGTCCTATGCGACTTTGCCACCTAACATGGATACAGACCAGATAACCACCGTGCTGGAGAATGACACAGGGACACGTATGGTCTTTCAAGGGGTGTTCGCCCAAGGTGTGTTTCCATTAGACCGTATGTATCCTGCTGCTTACGTTCTCAACACGGACCCGATGGATCGGCCCGTGAACATTGGGTGGGCGTGTACTTGACAGAACAGCAGGGCGAATACTTTGACCCGTACGGCCTGCCACTCCTCCATCCCGATTTAACATACTTCATGGATCAAGGCACAGAGACGGGGTGTTGGAACAGTCAAACGTTGCAAAGCCTGACCAGTAGCGTGTGCGGACAATATTGCTTGTTTTACCTATACCATCGATGCCGGGGAAGAACCTCATCTTCCATCGTTCAGATGTTTGACGAGTACCCCAAGCCCGAGGATCGCGATGTACTCGTATATGACTCGGTCGCCCATCATTTCAATGTGCAAGCCCCGTTTTGGGCTTAAGTTCTTTCAATATACAAGCCCCCTGTTCTGGGCTTAAGTTCTTTCACGAAAAACCCCCTTTTCTGGGCTTAAGTTCTTTTAATGTGTAAGCCCCCTGTTCTGGGCTTAAGTTCTTTCGCGAAAATCCCCCTGTTTTGGGCTTCAGTTTTCACGTGGTTGTTCTCACGTTGTTGTTATTTTTTGTTGAATAAAAACCAAAATGAGATCTCACCAAAAAAACCTGTCTTGTGTGTTTTCTATATGAGCATAATGCATGAAGGCTATAACAGACATGTGGGGATTCGGTCAAACTGGCCTTAAACACCGTGGAGAAAGTAGCCAATCAGTGGCCTAGGATGGGGCCAAATGTAACCAATCAATGTCCAGAAAACTTTACCCGGATGTACAAGAACCCGGATGTAGGCGCGGACGTAAGCGAAAGTATCCTGATACCCGAAATTAGGCTCAGACGTGAGCGAAATTCTAGTACCCGTCCATTGGTTCTTTTATCGATCGCTCATTGGCTCTTTTTCTCGACCGCTGATTGGTCCAAATAAAACTGCCCATCCTTCCCAGGTTAATTTACAATCACCTTTTTGTGTTCAAGCTCTGTATATCGATGCCGCAACATTGTAGCGATCGTGTCTGAACTTGGATGAAATATATACCCCGATGTGATATAGTACCCTTGCCCACTTCCGGATAACCCGCACGCGCCTGCGTACAGTTGGATAACCCGCGTGCGCTGTAGCTGGGGCGGGCCGGGCCGGAGAAAACTTATACGTTGAAAATCTGGACTCTACGTCTAAGGGAAAATTGGAACTCTTCTGGGTTCGGAT
This sequence comes from Hanleya hanleyi, assembly GCA_036873755.1. Classification (NCBI taxonomy): domain Eukaryota; kingdom Metazoa; phylum Mollusca; class Polyplacophora; order Lepidopleurida; family Hanleyidae; genus Hanleya; species Hanleya hanleyi. The sequence continues at coordinate 15,943 of JAVTVY010009181.1, read as the reverse complement.
GTAGTTTTAGTGAAACCGGAAATGACGTCACACACACACTTGCGCAGAACCCACACCACCAAAACCACAACCATGGACACATATGGGGTTTAGTTCCCCAAACACACTCCCACGCATCCCCAAAATGCTTGCTTTCTATACTACGACCAGACTGCGCATGCGCAGACTATTGATCACGGACGAAGCATGAGCACAGTCGCATGCTGCTTCACGAGAGCTTCAAAATAAGACCTCATACGACCACAACAGACCAATATTGACCCAAGTCGGCGCCAAAATGTCTATTTCCATATACTTGGTATACTGCGCATGCGCAGAATGTTGAAGACGAACGACACACTAGTCCAGGTGGATGCTCCCTCACGAATGCTTCACATTGATACCTCAATCGGCCCACTCGTGGCCCACCTAGACTCCAAAACGTCTATTTCCATACCGTTTTCCCACAATTCCCTGTCTGCGCATGCGCAGAATGCTGACAACGACAAACCATTAGCACAGTCGGATGCTCCTTCACGACTGCTTCACATTGATACATGAGACGACACCATCGGACCAATAGTATCCCACCTAGAGCCCAAAATGTCTAATTCCATACCCTTTTCCCACAATTCCTGCTGGAGCATGCGCAGAATAACGTCAGTTCCACGTCACACCCATCCCGTCGGATGCGCCTTCACGAATGCTTCACGTTGATACCTCATACGACTCCATCGGACCAATAGGTGCACACCTAGACCCCAAAACGTATATTTCACACTCTTTGTCTAATGCGCATGCGTATAACGACGTCAGTTTCATGTCACGCCCATTCCCTCGGATGCTCCATCAAGAATGGTTCACATTGATACCTCATACGACTCCATCGGACCAATAGACCCCAGAACGTCAATTTCCATACACTTTGTCTACTGCGCATGCGCAGAATGACGTCAGTTCCACGTCACACCCATCCCGTTTTTACTAAAACAGGGCGAAAAAAACGCCCTGGCATCCTCCACACATTCGGTCTTCACTAAGCTTTGACGGAATTTAAAGTGCGAGATTATCATAACTGCTCTGCATCGCATCAAATTGAAATAACCAGAATCAATCAACTGCTGCGCAATTGGGAAATTCGACAGTCAAAAGAAAACAAACACTCGGTGACTATCGGAAATAAAATAACTGTTCATCTCTTCACAACAACAACAACAACACCATATCAAAGCTAACGGTCGTTTGTTTGAAAACAAGCAATACCGGGTATTTGTTTATCGGAATCAATTAATGCCCATCGCACATTCACATCTGCAAAATTAAATAACCCAGTAATGAGTATACTGAGCAAGACTGTTTGACTGGTGAGATTATAGTAGTGTGAATGATGTTTTGGTACAGGGCTATATGTAAATTGAATGACAGCAGGGTCGATTGACTGGCAAGAAGGGGAGATAACCCCTCTTTGGAGGGTGGTCACAGATGGCTACCTAAGTTGGTTAGAAAGCCTGATGTCAAATTGACATATCAAACGAATATAGGATTGGGAGATATACCATGAAGCTACAGTCTGTTATGATAAATTATTGTGTTACGTGACGCTTGAAAATAGGCGCGCCATAATTCATCCCAGTCAAAAAAATTGAGTCCGAGTTCCGATCAATAAGTTAGTTGCGAAATTTTATGCTCCCCATGTCTTGTTGCTGCACGAACAGCATTGAATCTCGACTGGTCTTCTCTTATCGTTTGTTAGTCTCCATCGATAATCTAATCCGTTCATAATTCGCCCAGATTTTTCTTCCAAATTACTGTGAGTACTTTTCGATGTTTTACAGTTTTTAAGAGGCATTTTCCAAGAAGCAATTCGGTCGTAGAATCGACAGAATCGGACCACGAATGTAAGTTTTTTTAATCTTTAATGCTGCGAAAGTTGTTCCTCTTTTTATAGGCCAAGACCAAGCAAATGCTGGAAGTTTGACATTATTATTAAAAGTATTAAGGCGACCGCACGCGTTTTTCTGACGCCGGTGTCCCGAAATCCGGGAAATTTCTGGGTGTACGGGAGTTTTCTGATGCCTGACAATGGATTCCAAAAATTCGATGTCCAAAAATTCTAGTATCCCCTGTGTATGAGTATATGCCGTCATACTGTGTATATGAAGAGAGTGCACTCGTTATGCACAGTATGGTAGGATGTATTCTTGTCCCCATGCAGCCTGTGGTTGAAAACAAAGGTTTTGGATCCAAACTCGGCTGTGTCTGAATATCCAGACACAGGTGCGCTGGTCTTTAATTTCCTCGGATGAAGACCAGCGAAGTCTGTCAAACGGATATTTGCGGCTGTAAAACTATCATTAACGTCTGCAAATACTAAAATACTACATATTTATTCCTATTCTAATTTCACTTCCTTTCCAAAGTAATTTAATAACAATACTTTAGAAATTGCTCGCTCATGCAGTTGTACCGGTACTACTCGATAATGCCTTGGAGTCCCGGTGTTCGCCAGGTGTTCATGAAACAGACGACCGAGAGCGATCGCGTAGCACGTCGAAACAATTTGCGACAGTTAATGCAAATTTTACGGTCTCAAATATTTTCATCTGACCAATCGGGTATACAGATTAAATTGGATGGTATTAGAATGTCGAATTTATCGCTGTGCAATGATGGTGATGGTCGATTCACATACAATATAATATGGTACTCCGTAGAACCTATAGATGCGGAATCCCACGTTGTGGAATCAACCTTCACACATGCGTATATCGTAGAACGCGTGTGACACAGGCTGACCAATCACGATACTCGATACAAGCTGCAGACATGATGCGCTCCAGTACGTTTCTATCAGAGTGTCACTGATATTTTTTTCTAAAACCGGGATTGAAGTTATTAATTATATTATTTGGGAAAAAGACTCCCATATTGACTTCATCAAGGGATGAAAATTTCCACTCGAAGGGGATGGAAGTACATTCCAACTTCGCCTGGCGGCTCTCCCTCTCTCTCCGAGTCTCTCTCTGTCTCAAACCAGTGACCTTGATGGTTAAAGACATCGGAATAGTAAACCTGTCATAGATAATCCACACCTAAACCCCCGAGTGACTGAATCCGAACAGCTTACTATTAATTAGTTTTTCTAAACGAAACTTCTGCAGTGGCAGAATATTAACATATACAGCCGAAGTGTCTTATTGCTTTGAATAACGATTGATCGATACTTGTGGCATATTAACCCAGCGTTAGTGATGCTTCGAGAATAATTATGTTAATAATTAAGTATCATCTTTTTTTCTTACAGAGTAATAACCGAAGACAACATGAGAATGTGGATAACCTGATGATCGACGTCAATCCAACTGGATGGAATATGTAGAACTAACAGAGACTGCAGAAATTGAACTTAACAGCGTCTGTTACCAGTCACTGGATCTACATGTATCTGTGCTTCAATTGCCATAAAGGTATCACCCGGAAAGAACATCGTGTGTTTAAGCCGGACGTGAAACCATAAACCATTCAGTCTCTATAGGATACTAAGCAGAGTACCATGGAATATCTCGAGAAGAATATCAATACGGAGAAACTGTTCAAGTGTTCAGTTTGCGAGTACAGTTGTACATCACATATACTTCTGGTTGCACACATGAGAACTCACACAGGGAAGAAACGCTTCCAATGTCCGTTATGTGTACACTCATGTGATCGAAAATATCGAGAGAGAAACTGGAGAGAAACCGTACAGATGTCGAGTGTGTCAGTACACATGTGCACAAAAGAGTTATCTGAAGCAGCACGTGAGAAGTCACACGGGAGAGAAACCTTGCAAATGCTCTTTGTGTGACTACAGTTGTGCCCAACTGTCGTCGCTGACTAAACACCTGAGAATGCACACTGGAGAGAAACCTTACAAATGCTCAGTGTGTGACTATAGATGTGCCCATAAGTCCTCGCTGAATAAACACCTGATAACACACTCTGGAGAGAAACCTTACAAATGCTCATTGTGTGACTATAGATGTGCCCAACTGTCGTCGATCACTAGACACATGCGAACACACACTGGAGAGAAATCTTTCAAATGTTCATTGTGTGACTATAGATGTGCCCAACTGTCGTCGCTCACTAGACACATGCGAACACACTCTGGAGAGAAACCTTACAAATGCTCCTTGTGTGAGTATAGATGTGCCCAACTGTCGTCGCTCGCTAGACACATGCGAACACACACTGGATAGAAACCATACAAGTGTTCATTATGTACATTCATATGTGGTCGCCTCAGTTCACTGAATCGTGACACGAGAAGTCACACTGGGGAAAAACTGTTCAAGTGCTCATTGTGTGAATACACATGTGCACGAAGACGTTACCTCGCAATACACATGAAAACTCGTACTGGAGAGAAACCATAGAAGTGTAACATGTGTGTATACATATGTACACATTCAGTGACACCCGAGCTGACACATGGAAACACACACTGAAGAGAAGCAATGGAAGTGTCCACTATCGGAGTACGAGTGTGCAGAGCAACAACATTTGAACACCTACATGAAAACATGATAACACATACTGGAGCCCGTCAAGACCGGAGTCATGCTGGAGGAAATCCTTACAAACGCTAGACCTGTCTATCCATATAAATGTGCACTACAGAATATATTGAGTGGACACTTCAATCCAGATATTGAAGTGAAACATTCACAACTGTTTGGTGTGAAAGTACAGGTGTGCACATCAGTTGTGACCGCACAGGTGTGCATACCAGGCAGGTCCAACCAGACACGTGGAAGCTGGCACATAGAAGCCTTACAAATGCTTGATGCATCATTAGAAATATTGAAGTCTGATTAAATACGGACATGCGCATATGGAAAACCTGCATGCATTCAAAATGTGAGAATTGTATATTGCACACAGTAGGAATTGCTTGTGGTGCCGGGTACAGGAGAGAACTGTCCCTGGAGGGAAACTTTATCACTGGCTCACCGCTGGTGTGTCACACAGCTGTGCAGAAACAAGATAACAATTTGAGAAAAATATTACATCTGTAGACTATGCAGTTACAAGTGTTCAACTAACGACTAGGATTTTGTGTAAGACCTCCCATTGAAAAGTTACTATTCAGAAATGTTTGATGGAATGAGGTTCACCAATAGGTGGGTTTGTATATATATATATATATATATTTTTTGTTGTTTTTTTTTTGCATTTTTTATTTCGAAATAATTGTTGATCAAAAAAGACTTGGATTCGGTTATAGGTTGGGACACACTATAGCCGTGCATAAGATAAATTTATTTGTATCTACTTTGATGTTATAACATTAACTGTTGAACATGTTGATTAAACCAGTATTGGAATCCTTATGTCAATCCTATCCTGTTGGTGAGTGGTTCAGGTTCACCTTTCCAAACATACCGCAACCCACTCGTACAGGAGAGACAATTTAGAAATAATTGCTTGTTTGCTGCGGTAAAACAAGTAGGATAAATCTCGATGAAATACGATTAATCTAAGTTTGGTCCTATTGCATCGCGATCTATCTCACATGTTTTAGCGCAGTAAACAAGCAATTGTCTCTATTTTACTACACCACAAACGGCAGAATTGTGAGAGATTATTCATACAAAGGAATATATGCTCCTCTAAATAAAAGTCGGCACCCTTATAATATACCCGACAAAAAAGGCGTTGGCCCATTAACTTATCAAAGCAAACACAACCTGCAAGTCGCCTGCCCGAAATCCACACAGTGGACGAGTCCACACTGCAGCAGATAGGCGCATGCTAAAACGTTGTTAATGTTCAAAATTACGAACAATGTTAACAAGTACCAATAAGTTTCAAGACTATTCCAACAATAGCGTGAACTTTCGTCCCAGTACTTTACCTACAATGGTCATATCGCAGTTTTTGAATTAGCCTATCTCCCTCTGGGTTCTCTTTTCCCACGTTGCTCCCACCCCGAATTACCCAACATATAAAAATTACTACTTGATTTAGAGAGGCCCATTAAGATTTTGCCGTTAAATTTTGCATGTGTGGGACTTGAGCAAGTCGATATTTTCAGAAATTATTTGAAAAATGTTGGGTAAAATCTGCTCTAATAATCAACCCTCTAATGAGAATAACGTTCAAGGCTTTGTCATTTTGAGTCATTGTCTCCAATAACAGCAACAACAACAACAACAACAACAGTGGGTTCACAAAGGTTTTGAGTGCGGCCTTTTGAAATTAGATGTCACCTGGGCTTCCTTCTTTATATGTAATAATATTATTTGGTAAAACACTTGCGGTATGGAATCATATATGGTTTAAGCAGAGTGCCTGTGAGATAGGCGGAGGCAAGTTTCATCATGGATGACCTTTTGTTTATTCAGAAGAGGGCAAACATTGTCAGTGGCTTTTAGCTTTTGTATTCGGAGTGACGCTCCCGGTATTTGATTTGTATATTTAAGCTAAATTACATGTAGGTATATTTGTTTTACAGTGAAGGTCATGATAAGAGATTCTTCTCGTTACAACTTTAAATGGGGTGTGAAAATAAATGATACTAGAATGTGTGTTTCGTAATAGCAGTTTAAGTAGTAGTTATCGCCCGAGCCCGTGCGAGTTGTGTACCGAGGTCGCGAAACGACCGAGTCTATCAACGAACGGACTGAGTGTTCCCTCCTCATGCAACACGACAGATTTTTCGAATTTTTCTTCGTGCTATTTTCTCCAAAGATACTCCATAGTGCATTAGGAAATAATTATCTCATATGAACAAAAAAGTGTTTATTCACTTTTGTGCACAGTGGAAGTTTATCCCTGGTAGGCTTAGGAAAATTGCTTTTAATAGTATAGGTAACTGTATCGGTTACTAACTTATTCTTCAGTAGTGGTAATACACTCACGCGGAAACAATGTTAATTGAATATACTGTTTCTCCCATGTTAACTTTGTTTAAACTTTCTTTTATGTAGGCCTACATGTAAGCTATGTGCAGAGAATAGATACGTGTAAGATATGGCTCTGTATATGCTGCATAATCACCATTTATAGTCGATTCCATTCAAGTATATTTTCAGTCAATCACTTCAGGAAATGTCCCAAGACACGCCACTTCATGTCATTGTTTTTTTCACGAGCGTCACGTTTCCTGTCCCGAAATGTATTCCATTTGCATGTAAATAAAAGATCTGATACACAATCAACGATAGTGTTCATTGAATTCCTCGGAGTGCATTTGATAGTTTGCAGCATGTGTTGATAAAAACACATGGAAAAAGATTTTGTGGAGCCGATCAGAATTGACCATTTTCCTTATTTAGTGTCAACTACAGGTATAGAATATTTTAATCAGTCCACGGTGATTAGGGAAAGAAAATATCTTTCTGATGAACCTTGCCTTGTTCGATAGGCCTACTGACAGAACACATTACATCACATTACGTGAATAGCGTATGTTGAGCTCTGTGAATCCCCGACGAGATACGGTGGCAAAATGGCGGACAAAATACTTGACCGTGTCCTTGTCAACTGTTACACACCAAATTACCCTGCATTCGGATTCCATGTTTTTCTTACACAAGGTACGGTATAGCAAATTACAGCTCGATTACTAGAGTTAGTAAGCCCTACGCTGAATTTTGAATAGACGGAAAGTATAGTACACCTTTTGCTCGATGTAATTATTCATACAGAACAAGGCAGCATGTGAACTCATTAATGAGGCAAACTTAACCTTTCCTCCTTCCGATCAAGTATTTTTTCCGCTATGTTGCAACAATATCTGGTCGGGGATTTCCAGAGCTTGTCAAGTTTTGGGGCTGTTTGATGGGAACGGCTGAACCGTTTCCCAGCAAGGACGTTCTAGTTTCCTACATCACACATCATCATATTCGATACTTGTCATAATCACAACACATCTTATTGCTCAAAATTCAAATTAGTCTGTAATCTGTCACATTCAAATAGACAAAATCGCATAGGCTTGGATTTATGTTCGAATTTCGGCATTCCTTTCCGATATATTAGAGAGCATGATTTTTTTTATTTTATTTCTTATTTTTTTTTTTTTTTTTATGATATATAAGGATTTTTTTTATTTTGCATATCGACATATCAAACGAATAGGATTGAAGACATGCCATGATGTTAAGAGTCTGTAATGATAGATTATGATGCTGCGTTACGCTTGAAAATAGGCGCGCCCCCAATTCATTCCAGTAAAAGAAATCAGTCCGAATTCCGATCAAGAAGTTAGTTGCGAAATCACATGCTCCCCATGTCTTGTTGCGGCGTGTACGGTTGAAGCTCGACCGTTCTTCTCCTCTCGTTCGTTAGTCTCCATTGATGATCTAATCCGTGCATAATTCGCCCAGATTTTTCTTCCAAATTATTGTGAGTGCCTGTATTTGTTCTCGATCTTTTCCAGTGCCTAAAAGACATTTTCCAAGAGGCAATTCGGTCGTAGAATCGAGAGAATCGGACCACGAATGTCGATTTTTGGAAGAGTGACATTAATATTAAAAGTATTAAACCCAGTGCACAGTTTTTTTAACACCATTTCCTGCATAGATTGACACCGGCGTCCCGAAATCTGGGAAATTTCCGGGTGAACGTGAGTTTCATGGTGCCTGAAACTGAATTCGAGTATTCTCTTTATTTAATAATAAGAGACAAAAATTCGATGTCCAAAAACTCTAGTATCCCGTGTTTTTTTTTTTTGTTTTTTTTTTGGACTTTTCGGCATAGAGAAAAATCAGTCTGTGATGCTAATCAATTATTACATGGATTATACTGGTACATAGTTATTATACATGGATTATACCGGTACATGGGTATTATACATGGATTATACCGGTACATGGGTATTATACATGGATTATACCGGTACATGGTTATTATACATGGATTATACCGGTACATGGGTATTATACATGGATTGTACCGGTACATGGGTATTATACATGGATTATACCGGTACATGGATATTATACATGGATTATACCGGTACATGGGTATTATACATGGATTATACCGGTACATGGGTATTATACATGGATTATACCGGTACATGGGTATTATACATGGATTATACCGGTACATGGGTATTATACATGGATTATACCGGTACATGGTTATTATACATGGATTATACCGGTACATGGGTATTATACATGGATTATACCGGTACATGGGTATTATACATGGATTATACCGGTACATGGTTATTATACATGGATTATACCGGTACACATGGATTATACCGGTACATGGGTATTATACATGGATTATGCGGTATGGTTATTATACATGGATTATACCGGTACATGGGTATTATACATGGATTATACCGGTACATGGGTATTATACATGGATTATACCGGTACATGGTTATTATACATGGATTATACCGGTACATGGTTATTATACATGGATTATACCGGTACATGGGTATTATACATGGATTATACCGGTACATGGTTATTATACATGGATTATACCGGTACATGGGGTATTATACATGGATTATACCGGTACATGGGTATTATACATGGATTATACCGGTACATGGGTATTATACATGGATTATACCGGTACATGGGTATTATACATGGATTATACCGGTACATGGTTATTATACATGGATTATACCGGTACATGGGTATTATACATGGATTATACCGGTACATGGTTATTATACATAGATTATACCGGTACATGGTTATTATACATGGATTATACCGGTACATGGGTATTATACATGGATTATACCTGTACATGGTTATTATACATGGATTATACCGGTACATGGTTATTATACATGGATTATACCGCTACATGGGTATTATACATGGATTATACCGCTACATGGGTATTATACATGGATTATACCGGTACATGTGTATTATACATGGATTATACCGGTACATGGGTATTATACATGGATTATACCGGTACATGGGTATTATACATGGATTATACCGGTACATGGGTATTATACATGGATTATACCGGTACATGGGTATTATACATGGACTATACCGGTACATGGGTATTATACATGGATTATACCGGTACATGGGTATTATACATGGATTGTACCGGTACATGGGTATTATACATGGATTATGCCGCTACATGGGTATTATACATGGATTATACCGGTACATGGGTATTATAGATGGATTATACCGGTACATGGGTATTATACATAGATTATACCGGTACATGGTTATTATACATGGATTATACCGGTACATGGTTATTATACATGGATTATACCGGTACATGGGTATTATACATGGATTATACCGGTACATGGTTATTATACATGGATTATACCGGTACATGGGTATTATACATGGATTATACCGGTACATGGTTATTATACATGGATTATACCGGTACATGGGTATTATACATGGATTATACCGGTACATGGGTATTATACATGGATTATACCGGTACATGGATATTTGGCGAAAAAATGAAGTGGTCTCGCCTTATCATCATAATGTATTTCCTTAGTCTGTTTATTGGTGCTGTGCTTCATAACAAGAGAAAAGGGCTGGGCTCCATATTTTTTAAATACCCTTTACGGTGGGGGCGGGGGGAGGGGGGGAGAGATATCAGATTGAATAGAGCGGTGGTATCTGAAAATTGTTTGGTACACGTACCTGCATTCAGATGTCTTCTTAACTTTATAGAAGTATTAGTCTAATGGAAAATGCAATAGCAATGTATATGCTGCTGGAGACATCCTCTTTCTACGTTCACTGCAGGACAGCACGGATTTACTTTCCAGACTGAAGAGATCTATGAGCATAGATAAATTTAAATGATCCGTTTCCAAATGGCAATTACATTGATCGAAACCTAGAGACTTTACAACAGTTGTTATACCAATATATTTCGCATGTTGGCTACATATATGCTATGGGAAGACATAATGTTGGTTAAATTAAACCTACCTGGCCTGGGGGGGGGGGCATTTCGCCCGCTCCCCCTCCCCCTACCAAACTTTCTGCGCTATCTCCGAAACGACAAGACATGGATAACTGAAACTCCGTGACTTTATCGTCTATTTTTGGGGGGGTCATTTTGAGCCTACTTGCATGACCCCCCGAGCGGAGGATCATGGGTAAAATCAAGATGGCGACCACTTGGGATACCAGAAAAATGATTTTTTCGACATATTTCTTCAAACTGTTTTATTTCACATCACAATTATATTTACTAATTTATCATGCAGTTTTTGTGGATATATGATATCAATACAAAATTCGAAAAATCTGACAAATAATGTCGTTTTTAAAAATGACGTCACTGTGACGTCATCGAAGCGACCATCTTGGATTTTTTACATTTTCTGATACACACTCTCGCAAGCACAGACACACCCATACACACACAGACGCATACACACACATATACACACCCACACACGCACACGCACACAGATGCATAAACATACATGCATACACACACACAATATGACCGAGTATTCACATGCAGGACATGATAGCTTCTGGACCTGGGCCTGATAGAAGTCCGGGATGGTGGAACATTCGTGAACATCCGGGCACTTTTAAACCCGGGGACTTTTACATCCGGGTACACCCGGGTTCTTGTACATCCGGGTTCTTGTCGCTGACGTCCGCGCCTACATCCGGGTACTTCTATGTTGCCATATAAGAGCCAGAATTGTTAGGCATTCAACATTTCCAGATCCACAGTCGACATGTTCTCTTGCACAACTTGCCAGAAGCCATTTACTCGCCCAGAAGATTTGCGACGACACGAGCCCTCCATCCACATGGTGCACGGTATGCTTGTATAACCTGCGCACGGTCATTTATTCGGGAAGATACTTATTGCGCCACGAACGCTCACTCCACTAGGGAGTGATGGAACAATGTAATGACTGTGGTCAACTCTTCAAACGACCCAGTCAGCTAAGACAGCACCAACGTTGGATTCATGGTCCGTCACCACGGTATGAGCGACAACTTCCCACTGAAGAGGCACCCATGAGGGTCAGACCTAGTGACGATGAGCCCCGGGAGACGAATGTCACTGGTGATGCGATCACGGAGAGCGCGCCTATACCCACAGTTCAGAGGAGCCTAGATATCCAGTCGGTCCCTAGCATTACTGTTCTCATTCATACACCTGACAACAACGAACATTTTCTGGAAGATACGGTGGATGTTCCCAGCGATCTCTCACAGGACACCCATCCAGTGAGTGACATCTATCGGCGCCATTGGCCCATGATACGGCACTGTTTCCACCGTCATCGCCCTATTCAAGATATCTACAATTTCCGACTGACCAACCTCGCCCGTCTACGCAGCTACGTGGAAGCCATATTCAATGACCAAGCTACGTCCTTCAAATTAAATCTGGCGTTTGGTTATGTGCTGCAGCATAAGGAGACAGTCCGATACTTTTGCTGGAGTAATAGCATCCGGGTATTTGACCAACCGTTTACCATCAATAACCGGGCGTCGCTACGGCCCGTGCTGGACCAAGCGGACGTCTTGGAATGGGCCTTTGAACAGCGCGCTAACACCCAGTGGGTTGTAGAAAGGGTGACCAATGTTACGTTCTTCGTAACCAAATTACAGGATCTTCCCATCGGATGAATGTACCCAACCCATGCACTGATAGATACTCAGAATGCTCAAACAAATATCTGAGGATAATTTGCCTCAACGGTATCCTGCCCTGCCCGACGACGATTAGAACAAACGGTTCAGAGGGAACATGGCCGAAGATGGAACTTTCTGAAATGGAGACTTCTGATTGGACAAGAGCAGCAGAGAATACATCTAACGGACAGGAACGGATATGACAGATGCAAATGGCGGCCTCTGATTGGACAACAGTCTTCTTGAGTTGTAAACATATCCAACGCGGCTCTCCCAGCGTGGGTATGATGTAACATTGGAGAGAATAAACTATATGAAAAAAACTTGTTGTTGCTGTTCTCTCATGTGACGTATATATCCCTACACACATATACCCACCTATATCTAACCCCTAATGACCGCACCGCGGTGGTCTAATGGTTAGAGCGTCGGCCTCGTAAGCGGTAGGTATAATACGTTAAACCCTATTCACTGACTCACTCACCCATAATACCGGACACCGAAATTTCATCTTTGTCACTGGTTTCACTTCCATTTATAACGAATGATTGAGGGAGATTTTTAGATTTTTTGCGGTTCAATAATTGATTCATTATTTTCCATGTCCCTCTAATATCCTGGTTATTTTCATTGAATTTGGATTCAAAATAGTTTTTTCGGGCTAGTCGAATGATATGATTTAGCTTGTTTCTGTAATTTCTATAGCTAGTGCGTGTGTTCTCACACGGGTATATTAACTGCTTGCGATACAACCGGTTTTTCTCATGAATTGAATTCAGAATTGCATAAGTAGTCCAAGGTTTAATGAGTTTTTGTTTAGGTGCTTCAAAGCTTGCGATAGGGAAACACTCGTTGTATATTGGATTGAACTTCTCCATGAAGGTGGTTAAGGCTTTATCGGCGTCATTTTCTTCGTCACTGATTTCTTTCCAGTCCGTGTTCCGGATTCTGTCTATGAAACATTTTTTTTGAGATGGAGTGATTTTACGGTGGGAAAATGTTATAGCAGATCTTGTGTTCTTAGAGAAGGTTTGCAGTATATGGAAGATGGGAAAGTGGTCAGTTATATCAGTCAGGAATATGCCTTAAAGCAAATTATTTTCAGGAAAATTAATCAAGATATTATCAATCAGAGTAGCAGTTCGAAATCGGACACGTGTGGGTTTGGTTATTTGTGGGGAAAAATAATGGGATTTCATCAGTTCCAAAAAAACTTTCGAAGGGCCGTGATACTCTGTCTTGAACAGATCAACGTTGTAGTCTCCCATGAGCACACATCTTTTGTTCTCTTTATGTATTTTTTTTTTTGCAGTACGGGAAGTAGACAATCATTGAAATGAGAAACGTTCTTGTTTGGAGGGCGGTAGAATAGTCCTACAAGGTATTTGTTAGAGCAATGCTCCAGTTCTACAAAGAGAGATTCATATGCTCCAGTTTCATCAATGTATGTACGGTCGTCTCTAATTTTACAAGAATGGATGATATTGTCAACAGAAATAACCCACCACCCTTTTTTCTACATCTAGAGGAAAAAATAGATTATATCCGGGTAAGTCAACGATTGATTCAGTGGCAGAATTTAACCAATTTTCAGAGAAACCCAAGATGGAGAATTCATGATTAAGGTTGTGTAGAAATCCTGTAATTTCAGAGTAGTGCTTTAGCAAGCTCCTAGCATTGAGGTGTAGCAGGGACATAGCTGAGTCTTCATTTTCTATGATTTTAGAATTTTCAGCAAATGATGTATCAGTATAATAGTTGGACTGATGTAGGTTAATACCGTTCCAGTGAGAAATTTCATAGTCATTATCATCTATGATTGACTTGCTCTGATCAATATCATTTAGATCGATAGGATTAAAAACACATATTGTCAATTTGATTAAGGGTGAAAGCTGTGGTTATCTTGTCATTATCATATTTGGATGGGCTGAAGTTCCCAGGAATATAATCCTCATTATAAAAAGGAAAATGGGACATCGTATCCGAGAATGAAACACCCGCAGTAATTTGATAATTATCCATATTGTGTATTATAAAATATGAGATCAGAGAAGGGTTTCACAATAATCAGAGTGTATTTGAAGTACTTTCGTAACAGCCTGGGCAAATTTATGAGCGAGCAACCAATATATACACAACACCAATAAACATATAACGTATATACACATAACATGGCAATACAAACGATTAATGAGCATAACTGAGCAAATTTGGGGTGCGTGGCATGTACATACCACATTGTTAGAATGTGTTTTTACTGGCGGACATGGACATATTTATCCGGCTATATATTTTATTTGAATGTAACGATCCTGTTCTGTTTTTTGAATGTATTATGGATAATCCACTGATTACAAGTTACTGTGCATTATCTAATTCTAATATGAAGTTACACATTAGACCCGTACACAAACAGAATCATTACGCAGTAAGACCTATCTCACTTTGATCCTTCCACCATAGTGTAGAAAAGGCAAAAGTTTGATTGCACATGACTTTAATTAGAGTCATTGAATGGCGTAGATCTTAGGCCACTGTGTGACGGTTTATACTCGTGATAAAGCGGTGTACAATCAAACAAACCGCGAAGGTAAAGAATGTGTACCGTACTATAAATTAGAGAACTGTGTTTAGACTTTAGTAAACTGGTTTAATAAATATATGTCTATATATCAGCCACGAAATGGGGCTACGCGCCACTACCTCCCATCCGATCTCCAAGGAGGCTGGGAACACAACCGATAGGTCTGATGTCACCTGGAAACGAACCAGAAATTCAAAAAGAAACTACGCAATTATCATCCAATCACACTACCCAAGCTGGAAGTGAGGAGGGGCTAATGGGACGGAGGCGGGTGAAAAACTTCATTGTTAAAGGATATATTGTCGAATATTCCAAGCACACAAGAAGAACACCTTCTAGTTTTCGTCCGTCGTCTGCAAAGCAACCGAAAAGACAAGGGAGCTAGAGAAGGGGAGCTAACTCGGTTTGACGGGCTGAAACCATAAATATATCTACACTCGAGGTGTAAATAAAATTTATGTTCTAGCCCTGATGAATAAATAAAAGGAGTACACTAAAGGGAATAAGACAAACACATTGAATGACGTAGATCTTAGGCCACTGTGTGACGGTTTATACTCGTGATAAAGCGGTGTACAATCAAACAAACCGCGAAGGTAAAGAATGTGTACCGTACTATAAATTAGAGAACTGTGTTTAGACTTTAGTAAACTGGTTTAGTAAATATATATGTCTATATATCAGCCACGAAATGGGGCTACGCGCCACCACCTCCCATCCGATC
>JAVTVY010009180.1:0-44675 GCA_036873755.1 Hanleya hanleyi | reverse complement strand
GCCGCCATCTTGAATTTACCCATGACCCTCTATTGCGGGGGTTATGCAGATAGGCTCAAAGTGACCTCAATATGACAAATTATAATGTCAGGGAGTGTCATCTCTCAATTTTCTGTCGATCCGGAGATAGTGCAGAAAGTTTGGTTGGGGGAGCGATTTGCACCTCCCCCGGCCTGATTGGGTTAGCATAGGCCTACACACTTTCTCTGTGCTCCGTCCCTGTATTAGAGAATATTTGGTGGTGAATAAGACAGAGCCAATAACATACCAACTTCCTTCAACTTTTTGTAGATAACGATTATTTGTGTGGAAAGTCCGATGATATGCGAGAGTTGTTTGTTTCTGACAATTATGAATGATAAATCGTTCATGTGAATCCGAATCTCTTGTAATTTTCTGTTTGGAGCTCTCTGGATCTGAACGCAGGTGATGTTCGCAGGCCATCCAGCGACTCCTATATTTCCTATATATAATTCCTATATTTTTGGGGATTTTATTATATTTTTCTATAAGTAGGCCAAAACCTCCTACATTTCCCATATTTTTACTTTTTCTCATAAAAACTTTCACCAGTGCCCTGAAATAAGTCAAATTGGTTTTAGGAGATAGATTAATTTCAGAAAAAAAAATTGCATCGCTGGGCTCGGCTTCTGTCTTGCAGGAGACCACCCTATTTTTTGTAAACTTGATTTATTTTTAAAGATGGTGCTAATGTTGTTATATGAATTGGGTCTTCGAATTATGGACGAAAAAATCTTTTTGGGCGTCGGTTGAATAATGAATGACGGACTAGACGTTTGTATTCTTTCCTTTCACATCCGTTTGATTGCAAGTGCATGCCAACTAGTGTGGCCCATCCATGTCCGAGTCCAACATCTATGGCAGCTAAATCAGATTCTGGGAAGCATTTACGGGTTATGTACTGTCTACTAGTGGGCCTAATTTGAGAGTTAATTCCCAAAATATCGTAGCCAAGCATATTCCATTGTTCGACGATGATAAAGTCATATGTGTCACCAAATGTCGTAGCGACCAATCATATCTAGAGCTGCTTTTTAGAGAATAAGAAACATAAGTGCGTCTGTCGCCAAATGCAATCCCGATGGGCCCTTGGTGGCCGTCTTATCTAAGGCGGTTTGCTGGTGACCGCTAACCTCACACCAAAGAGCGGGCACGGGTTCCAGCCCCGCTAGTAGTAGGTAGAGGGCAAGTAAATGAGGTGCACACCCCGGCGCGCGCGGTGTAAAGGTTTCCACCGCGGTGCGGTGGAAACCTTTGCGCGCCGGGGTCAAAGGTCAGTTCCGGTCACCTTTAGCGACGTACACCAAACAGAAGCGAGTATTTAAAATCCGTCACAGAGCTCTCGTCCAATCAGAAGCGAGTATTTTGACCCGGTGCATTATGGGACATATCCAAGATGGCGGTTCCAAAATGGCGGATCCAACATGGCGGCTCCAAAATGGCGGCGTATGAGAGCTTCTGGACATGGACCTGATAGAAGTCTGGAATGGTGGAACATTCGTAAACATTCGGGCACTTTTACATCCGGGGACTTTTACATCCGAAGAGACACGGAAGTGCCCGAACATGATATCAACTAGCGTGCTATAAAAGGGAAGCGGTCTGGCCGTTTCATCAGACACTCTGTCAACCACCAAGATGTTCACTTGTACTACGTGCTCGAAATCATTCACTCGTCTGCACGACTTGCGCCGCCATGAGGCTACCAAGCACGAAGGAACCGCCCGGCATAACTGTACGATATGTACACTGTCGTTTCAGCGCCCGGATCATTTACAGCGCCACACACGTGCACGCCATGAAGTACCCAAGCGTCCATGCGAAGAATGTGGTCGGCTTTTCAAACTGACCAGTCAGTTGCTGCGACACCAACGCACACGACACCCTGTTCCGCAGCCACGTTTGCAGATAGAAGAGCCCGTAGGCATCAATATCGAAACAGGGGGAACTCCCACCCATCGCACGAGGGCCGATGATGATGTCGCCCTAATTCAACAGTCAAATTCCGACGACAAGACCTTGGGCCAGATTTTGTACGACGTGGAGGGCAAAGTACACTTCGTGGACGAAGCCATAAATGTTCCCAGCGATCTGTTACACGAAGACCATCCAGTGAGTGACATTTATCGGCGCCATTGGCCCATGATCCGGCACTGTTTCTACCGTCATCGCCCTATTCAAGATATCTACAATTTCCGACTGACCGACCTCGCCCGTCTACGTAGCTACGTAGAAGCCATCTTCAAAGATCAAACTACGGCCTTCAAATTGAATCTGGCGTTTGGTTATGTGCTGCAGCATAAAGAGACAGTCCAAGTCCGATATTTTTACCCGAGCAGTAACATCCGGGTATTTGACCAACCGTTTACCATCATTAACCGAGTGTCGCTAGAGACGATGCTGGAGAAACTGGACACCGTGGATCCCTTGGAATGGGCCCAACAACAACGTCCCAACACCAAGTGGACAGTGGAGAGTGTGACCAATGTTACGTTTTTCGTTACCAAGCTGACCGACCACTCCCATCGGCTGAATGCGTCACTCATGCACTGATGAATACCATAACATGCCGTTCATACTCTATATGTCTACATGTTGATCGTTGACGGTACCGAGGTGACCGAAGAGACACGGATGTTACCGAAGATGTCAAGGCTCGGCCCTCGACTTGGGGATAGTTGAACTGAGTGTGCTAAAAATAGATCACCAGCTAGCGTGCTATAAAAGGGAAGCGGCCTGGACGTTTCATCAGACACTCTGTCAACCACCAAGATGTTCACTTGTACTACGTGCTCGAAATCATTCACTCGTCTGCACGACTTGCGCCGCCATGAGGCTACCAAGCACGAAGGAACCGCCCGGTATAACTGTACGATATGTACACGGTCATTCAATCGGAAGGATCATTTACTGCGTCATGAGAGGGTACTCCACGCGGGTGCGACGGTACTATGTAATGATTGTGGTCGACTCTTCAAACGACCCAGTCGGTTTAGACAGCACCAACGTTTGATGCATGCCCCGTCTCTACGGTTTGGGCGACAACTTTCCACTAAAGAGGAGCCGCGGAAGGTCAGACCCAGTGAAGATGAACCCGGAGAGACGAACGCCACTGGTGATGCGATGACGAAGAGCCTGCCTATACCCACGGTCCAGGAGGGCCTGGATATCCAGCCGGACCCCACCGTTACGGTTTCGAGTCATACGCCTGACAACATCGAACATTTTCTGGACGAGCCCATAAATGTTCCTAGCGATCTCTTACAGGGCGCCCATCCAGTGAGTGACATCTATCGGCGCCATTGGTCCATGATACGGCACTGTTTCCACCGTCATCGCCCTATTCAAGATATCTACAATTTCCGACTGACCGACCTCGCCCGTCTACGTAGCTACGTAGAAGCCATCTTCAAAGATCAAACTACGGCCTTCAAATTGAATCTGGCGTTTGGTTATGTGCTGCAGCATAAAGAGACAGTCCAAGTCCGATACTTTTACCCGAGCAGTAACATCCAGGTATTTGACCAACCGTTTACCATCATTAACCGAGTGTCGCTAGAGACGATGCTGGAGAAACTGAACACCGTGGATCCCTTGGAATGGGCCCGGTTGCAACGCCCCAACACCAAGTGGACAGTGGACAGTGGACAGTGTGACCAATGTTACGTTCTTCGTGACCAAGCTGACCGACCAACCCATCGGGTGAATGTATTCACCCAGGCACTGATAGATACTCAGAATGCACAAGCAACTATCTGAGGATATGTTGCCTCAACGGTATCCTGGGCTGCCCGATGATGATTAGAATAAACGGTTCAAAGCGAACATGGCCGAAGATGGAACTTTCTGAAATGAAGACTTCTGATTGGACAAGAATACATCTAACGGACAGGAACGAATATGACAGATGCAAATGGTGGCCTCTGATTGGACAAGTCTTCTTGAATTGTAACACCAAGTGGATAGTGGAGATAATGACCAATGTTGCGTTCTTCGTGGTTAAACTGACCACCACCTCCATCGGATGAAAGTATTCACCCATGCACTGATAGATACTCAGAATGCGCAAACAACTATCTGAGGATATGTTGCCTCAACGGTATCCTGGCCTGCCCGACGATGATTAGAATAAACGGTTCAGATGGCACTTTCTGAAGTGGAGACTTCTGATTGTACAAGAATACATCTAACGGGCAGGAACGAATATGAAACATGCAAATGGTGGCCTCTGATTGGATAAGAATCTTCTTGAATTGTAAATATACCCAACGCGGCTCCCCCAGCGTGGGTATGATGTAACATTGGGGAGAATAAACTATATGAAAAAAACTTCTTGTTGTTGTTGTTCTCTCATGTGTCATCCTTGTTGTTGTTGCTGTTGTTGTTCTCTCTCCGGTCTATATCATGGCGTTATGTTAGAGTGTTAAGGTGTAACGACGGGCGTTGACGGGCATCACCGCATTTCGAAGAATTAGTGACAATTCCATGGAATATCAGAGCTTCTGAGCTATTTCACCAGGGCGTTGAAGCATTAAGAATGGTGTTGGTGGGCGTTGCTACAAGATGACACATCACACGGTCCATTTGGACCGCGGATGGTCCTTCTCTACACCAAATAACATCCTTCACTGCTAAAAAAGGCCCACTTTCGCTACAACTTGTACTAATGACGTCACCAATGACGTCACAGATGCTATAAATATCCCTGAAATCAGGGTCTATACTCCGAGAGCTACAACATGATACCCCACACGACGCATTCGCAACGCGGATGGTCCATCTCTACACCAAATACCTTCCTGCACTGCCCCAAAAGGCTCACTTTCGCTAATACTCCTACTGATGACGTCATCGATGACGTCACAGATGCTTCGGACATGCCTCAATTCTGAATGTACACCCCGAGAGCTACAAAATGACACCTCACACGACGCATTCGGACTAAGGATGGTGCATCTCTACACCAAACTCACCCTCACGCACCCACAAAATGTCCACTTTCGCTACTACTCGTACCGATGACGTCATCAATGACGTCACAGATGACGCGGACACCCCTCAAATCGGAATGTACACCCCGAGAACTACAAGATGACACCTTCCAGGACGCATTCGAACCGTGAATAGCCCATCTCGACCCCAAATACCTTCATGTACTGCCCGAAAATGTCCACTTTCGCTACTACTCGTACCGATGACGTCACCGATGACGTCACAGATGACGCGAACATCCCTCAAATCGGAATGTACACCCCGAGAACTACAAGATGACACCTTCGAGGACGCATTCGAACCGTGAATAGCCCATCTCGATCCCAAATACCTTCATGTACTGCCCGAAAATGTCCACTTTCGCTACTACTCGTACCGATGACGTCACCGATGACGTCACAGATGACGCGGACATCCCTCAAATCGGAATGTACACCCCGAGAACTACAAGATGACACCTTCCAGGACGCATTCGAACCGTGAATAGCCCATCTCGACCCCAAATACCTTCAGGTACTGCCCGAAAATGGCTACTTTCGCTACTACTCGTACCGATGACGTCACCGATGACGTCACAGATGACGCGAACATCCCTCAAATCGGAGTGTACACCCCGAGAACTACAAGATGACACCTTTCAGGACGCATTCGAACCGTGATTAGCCCATCTCGACCCCAAATAACTTCCTTCGCTGCCCCAAAATGGCCACTTTACTTACTACAACCAACTGCGCATGCGCAGATTAACGCGACATGCATTCAAAAACACACCATTCTGACTCTACCCCACACAAGCTTCACTTTGACACCTCACACGACCCATTCGAACCGTGATTAGCTCATCTCTAACCCAAACACACCCCTACATAGCACCCAAAATGCCTGTTTTCTATACTACGGCCAGACTGCGCATGCGCAGACTATTGAACACGGACGAACCATTAGTGTAGTCAAGTGCTCCTCCACGAGAGCTTCAAAATAAGACCTCACTCGACCCCATTGGACCATGAGTGGCCCACCTAGACTCCAACATGTCCACCCCGTATGGGCCTATACACCCATAGCCATGCAGTATAGGCCTATGGGCCTACCCAGGCCTCGGTGACTTTTTTCAAAAATTTCACCGATTCGCACGGGGACACTTCCTATCATGTTCTAAATGACGAGACGAGTAAAACGAGACCCCACAACCCTACCGCAAATGTATAGAAGTGGGTTTCCCAGTAGGATAAACATTGAACCTATACCCCAGTATGGGTCTATATGGGGCTCAGTGACTTTTTTCAAAAATTTCACCGATTCGCACGGGGACACTTCCTATCATGTTCTAAATGACGAGACGAGTAAAACGAGACCCCACAACCCTACCACAAATGTATAGAAGTACGTTTCCCAGGGGGACAAACATCGATCCTATACCCTCAGTATGGGACTATATGAGGCTATATCGTACTTTTTCAAAAATTTCACCGATTCGCACGGGGACACTTCCTATCATGTTCTAAATGACGAGACGAGTAAAACGAGACCCCACAATCCTACCGCAAATGTATAGAAGTACGTTTCCCAGGGGGACAAACATTGATCCTATACCTCAGTATGGGACTATATGAGGCTATATCGTACTTTTTCAAAAATTTCACCGATTCGCACGGGGACACTTCCTATCATGTTCTAAATGACGAGACGAGTAAAATGAGACCTCACAACCCTACCGCAAATGTATAGAAGTACGTTTCCCAGGGGGACAAACATCGGTCCTATACCCTCAGTATGCGACTATATGAGGCTATATCGTACTTTTTCAAAAATTTCACCGATTCGCACGGGGACACTTCCTATCATGTTCTAAATGACGAGACGAGTAAAACGAGACCTCACAACCCTACCGCAAATGTATAAAAGTACGTTTCCCAGGATGGTCCTATACCTCCCATACCCCATATAGGCATTTTCCCGTAATTTAGGATAAAGTCCGTATTCCGTATTTTTTCAGGAAAATTTTTACATACAACCACCCTGGAACTAGGGAAAGATAACTCTGTTGATAGACAAGCCCCGTTAAGCCCGGCGACCTATATACCCCTCATACCCCATATAGGCATTTTCCCAGGTTTTTCGATAAAGTCCGTGTTCCGTATTTTTTTTTTTCAGGAAAAATTTTACATGCACCCACCCGGCCATCAAATACCCCTTCACCTAGGCTTCACGTTGATACCTCACTCGACCCCATTCGACCATTAGGGGCTCCCCTAGATGCCAAAACGTCTATTTTCATACCCTTGGGCCACCGCGCATGCGCAGAATGACCCTAATTCAACCCCACCCAGTCCATCAGATGCCCCTTCATGAATGCTTCACTTTGATATCTCACTCGATCCCATTGGACCATTAGGGGCTCCCCTAGCTCCAAAAAGGCTATTTTCATGCCCTTGGGCCACCGCGCATGCGCAGAAGGCCGATATGTCAACCCCACACCCAGTCCATCAGATGCCCCTTCACGAATGCTTCACTTTGATACCTCACTCGACCCCATTGGACCATTGGGGGCTCCCCTAGCTCCAAAACGTCTATTTCCATACCCTTGGGTCACCGCGCATGCGCAGAATGCCGATATTTCAACCCCACGCCCAGCCCATCAGATGCCCCTTCACGAATGCTTCACTTTGATACCTCCTACGACTCCATTGGCCCATTAGGGACTCCCCTAGCTCCAAAACCGCTATTTCCATACCCTTGGGCCACCGCGCATGCGCAGAATGCCGATATTTCAACCCCACACCCAGCCCATCAGATGCTCCTTCACGAATGCTTCACATCGATACCTCACTCGACCCCATCGGTCCATTAGGGGCTTCCCTAGCTCCAAAACGTCTATTTCCATACCCTTGGGCCTCCGCGCATGCGCAGAATGCCGATAGTTCAACCCCGCGCCCAGCCCATCAGATGACCCTTCATGAATGCTTCACTTTGATACCTCACTCGACCCCATCGGTCAACTAGGGGCTCCCATAGCTCCATAAAGGCTATTTTCATACCCTTCGGCCGCCGCGCATGCGCAGAAGGCCGATATGTCAACCCCACACCCAAGCCCATTAGATGCCCCTTCACCTAAGCTTCACTTTGATACCTCACTCGACCCCAATCGGACCATTTTATCTAGGGACTACTTTTTCTCCGCGGAAGCTTTTTCCCGAGACCGAATTACCGCCAAAACCACGGCCAAACCGCATCACCGCGCATGAATACATTTTTTTTTTTTTTTTTGCCGGAACTTTTTTTTTACCGGTGTCAATGAGTGCACTGGGTGAGTGGGGTGGGTTCAAAATGGCGGACTTAATAATCAGTGCACCGGAATGAGTGGTGTCCGCCATTTTGAACCCACCCCACTCACCCACATGAAAATAAAGGTGCCGCCATTTTGAACCCACCCCACTCACTATAGGCCACGCCTCCTCATCACGCATGCGCAACGCCCCAACCGCCCCCAATTGTGACGTCAAAACAGGTTCTGCGCATGCGCAGTGAGGCGCTACCTCATTTACTTGCCCTCTACCTACTACTCCCGCTGGTGGAAGTTTGTCCGTTACTTGCCGACGAGCGGTGGCTCTCTACGGTTACTCCGGCTTCCTCCACCATTCAAATTGACTGTCACCATATGAGTGAAATAACATTGAGTGTGACATTGAACCAAATCCCCCCAGTAATCCCGATATTTATGGAGCTCTTTTTTTCTCGGGTGGGCTTGCCATTATTTTACCCCTCGCAAATTCTGTCATTTTATTCCATCTGAAAACCCATATCTCTCCAAATTAGGTTTCTCTTCACTACATTCATTTTGTTAACGAACCAGCAAATTATAATCAAATTATTCCGTGAAGCATGAGTCTGCAAGAGACTAGTAGTTAGTCCCATTCTCATTGCACTCGGGAATTACATTATAATTGGCGACATACACACAGTGTGAGCGAATATTTCTTATTCTTTATACACAACACACACACACACACACACAGTGTGGATGAATATTTTGTCATCCTCGAGAAACAGAGATATGATTGACCGCTACGATATTTCGGGAATTGAACCTAAACGGCACCAAAGTTGCAACAGCTCAACCGGAGGAGAAAGCTGTCTTGCTGGCGACGTGAAAACGGACAACTGTCTCACAAGGTCAGCAATCTCTTACACCAGTTTATTAGCTTTTATCGAAAATCGAGTCCACTTCGTAAGCAGAATTTGAATCTGGCAAATTAAATGTTGTGATGGTATCTTCTGGGTTGTGGATCTCACCACCTATTGTTCTGTATACTGTATGGTAGATGTACAATACTGCCGGCCGGCCCAATTACTCATTCGATGCTCGATTGCAGCCTATGTTGTTCTGTGACCAAATTCAGTTTTAACTGTCAAGGGTGATAGATCGTTTCAGATGATACGAGTATGGCCTATGATAAATAACCGTTAAAGATTAACCAGGCAGATATTTTCGTCAGTAATATTTGATAATCATCGTATATTTTAATAAATTTCCACTCCGTGAAACGCAGTCCAAGCTGTCCGGTAAATGACAGAACTGTACTATTTTCTGAGCGGAAATGAACAATTACTACAGAGTACAGAACAGTCATATGATTGCCTGTGTGCGCATGCGCACATAAACACGGAAAAAACCATGATATTGAGCGAATACTTGCCAGGGAAGAGAACACATACATGGGATAAAATTAGAACAAATATAATAGATGAACACATCTGAAAGAATACTATATAGGATTATATATGATACAAGAGGAACACGTGCACAAGAGAAAGGCAAAAATTACCACGCGGGTCTGTTCCACGGAGGAAATACACACGCGATACACACAAACTATGTTAGGTATCAGACAAACTGAAAGTACCGAAGTAATACAAGATATTGTGATATAAGAGAAAAACATATATGAGACAACAGAATCACCTCGGAGATTTACAGTAAAACACCTGCGAACAGATGAAGCGGGTAGTTCATATTTCAATATATAGTATAATAACCTAACAAGATTTCAGTTATATCTGGGTCTTTACTTCTGTTCAACTACTTGTAATACATATATGTATACCGGTAGGCCTATGGTCTCTCTCAGTCCACGGAACACAATGTTGTATCATACCAGTCTATTCATCTCACCTCCACCTGTTGACAAAGAAGAACTGTTAATAATATGTTCATGTTTTGTAGTACAGTATACAACTGTTGACGTGAACTCTTGATGGAAGTGTATATGTTTCCTATGTAACGGTACAATATTTCCATATTCACAGAGTTGCCTTCTTATCTGGAGCCATTTTGATAATAACGTAGCTATCCATTAGTCGAAATTGTAATCAACTCTTTTGTCGTAATGTCCACGAAAGAGAAGACCCGCTTAATTTTTATAGCGATAGGTCGTCTTTATAGCGCTTGGTGCTTCGTCACCTTGTTTATTGTGTAAATAGTGGAAACGTTGATTTGAATGTATGAGCCAATCAAATCAACGTTTCCAATACTTACTCAATAAACACGGCGAGAAATCAGTTTTACAAGACGGTGAATATGGTAAGGAGCGGTCAGTAAATATGTTTCCAGCTGCTGAAGATCAGTGCAATGTTAAACAATAACATACTTGACAAAGCGTTTCCGATAGGAAGACACTTTTCAATAAGACAGACTGATATGTTTCGTATAACATGTAGAAGGAAGTTATATATCGAAATGAGTTGAATATTCCCTTGGTTCTATCCCGACGAATCTCAATTTGCGGTGTTTCTCCTGAATTTTCATCATCCGATCTCCGTAGCAACGGAAGTCCAGCATCGGACATGCGCTGCTCGGAGTTTCAGCGCGGTACTGTGCCTGAAAGAAGTTTCCACATCGATGCCAATATAGAATCCTACCAGTGCGGGACGCGGACTTGAACTTTGATTCGCAATCTACCTGCGCCGGAACACGGGAGCTCCTCAATAATAATTAGCCGTCTACTTCGATATTGTTAAAATAAATTTTGGCTCTTAATAAATTATCTTTTTTGAGGCGCCATCAAAAAATGAACAATAAAAACCTGAACGGTTGAAATCCCCCGACCTTGATACAATTGATTTGGCTTGGAACGTAACGTTCAGTACCTGAGATGGAGAGCAATCCCAAGGAACATCCAGTGGCAAGGTACCCACAATAACCGAATTTGTCCTAATCTGGTAAGATTTTCAGAAGTTATTGTCTGGAAACTGAGTTTTAGCTTGGATCACAGGTGGCGTCACTTATATAGGTGGATCGTCATGAAAAACAAGCCTAAGCGAGATATTGAGGCAATGTACCCACATACCAATTCAGTGTTTCAAAAAGTTATTGTCCGGAAACGAAATTTTAACTTTACCCTCCGGTGGTGCCACCCATAGGCGGATAGACGCGAAAACCAATCACAAGCCAGATTTTGAGACGAGGTACCCATATACCAAATTTGAAAAAAATCCATTCAGTTTTTCAAAAGTTATTGTGCTGAAACGAATTCGGACGAACGGATGGACTGGCGCTCCCACGGACGGACGGAACCCATTACTGTAGTCTACCGTTAGCCCTTCGGGCGTCGAGGGACAATAATGCGGCAGCAACTTGATTTTTTCATTCGATTTTAATGTATTGAGACTAGCCCTTACTCGTATGGGATTCCACGCTAGCCTTGTCATTTATCCGCTGTATTATATACTTACGGTCCGCTTACAAAACAGTCTGCTTCATACGGGCAGTCTGGTCCTCCACAATTCGTTCTTTTTGGGAGACAGCCAGTATCGGCAGGACAGGCGTTGATCTACATATGAACACATACGAGAGTAAAAGAGAAAGACTATCTTCCTGACTACTGACACTTGGTCACGTATCCGGAAGTTACCCTTGAACCATGCGCACAACAAACACCGGAAGCGCCACTTCGCTGTGTAAAAGGGAACTTTCGGTGACGTGATCGGAGGAAGCGATCTCTAAAAATTTCAGAGTTCAATTATAGGAAGATGTCCATTTTTATTGCCAGAAAAAGTTTGAGCTGCCTGGGAAATTAACGAGTCTCAGCAGAACTGAACGTGTCGGATTGTTTGTATCGGGAAACCCAGGCGGGATTCCTTATTGTACCCATGCACTACACAGGCTATGTTTACTCATAAGACGTCCGGTTGCGCAATTTCTGGTCACGAGACTTCCAGGAACGAGTCGTCCGGTGAACAAGTCAGGAAACGTATGAACATGTCCGGGTGTTTTTATAGGACATCCACATGTGATCTTCCATATTGTACGGAACATGTTAAGGTTGGTAGGCTCCTGTCTGCTTGCCCAATTGCTCGGCACTTTCTCACTATCTCGGTAGTTGTTGGTACAGTAGGGGCTCGCGCATCTGTGATGGTAAGGAATGCTGTATCGAGAACGAGAAGGGTAACAAGCATGGGGGGTTCACCTAGCCAGACTCCTAGCATTCCCCATAATGTATTGTGGAGATGGATTATGTATGAGCATGCGTAACATTTGACGTTTGACGCTTGACTAAGAACGAGAAGGGTGGAAGCCATTGGGGGATACCTAACGAGACTCCTGGACACAAGCGTGCGCAATAGGGTATAGAGTGTAGTGGAGTATGAATGATGCGCATGCCCCAAAGCAAAATGGGCGTTTTTCCGAGAACAAGAGGGGTGAGATATATCGGGAACCCCACCCAACGAGATTCCTGCATACAGGAATATGGTATAGGTAGGTCAGGAGATATTCTCTCGTCGGGATAATATATGATAAAGATAAAATGTATAGGAAAAAGCCAAAAACAGACGAAACCCGTTTTCAAACGTCAGTCGACGCTGTTTTACGTCACTTTTGACCATCAGCGTTAACTATATAAAACTTGGATAATTTGTCTGTACGAAACACAGCTTTTGTGCAGAAGTAAGAAATTTAAAGTTTGGCTTTACTAAGGTTACTGTCGGAGTTTTTCCTATGTTACCGTATCTACTCCTTTGCTGCCCCAGAAACTAATTTTCTAAAAACGATATGGAAACTACATACTTATTCTAGAATTTTTATGCATTATGCCTTTTCAAATATGAAGTTTTTTCTTGTACTTTTAGAACACAAAAGTGGGATAATGTTATTTGATAACTAACATAATTACGTTCCGTTCTACTTTACTGCCCCATGAGTAAGAGGCGGCGTGCCAGGTAAAGTTCCGAACATCTGCCGGATTGAGCCACATGAAGAGATCTTACCTCATAACACGGGTTCGGGATACAGGCGCAGCTTGGGCAGCCCTGGCTTATTTCACGATGTGTACATGGATCAGCGCAGGCGCAACTTATGCTTGTGGTACCGGTAACATGATAAGACGTCGCACCTGTCAAAACGTTTGAGCATTTGTGGTAAATTAGATGGGTGAGATGGGATGGGTATAGGGGGTAATGGTGAGGTGGCATCCGTCAGGGTTTGTAGATCTACGCCTCAAATTGAAAAGGATGTGCTAGCTTTCGATGGATTTTTTTTCTCCTTCAGCGTCGCTCTCTGCTGCTCTATTGTCTCGCCCCGAACCTACCATTTATTGTGACGTAACGTTCAGGTATTCCCCAACTCTTTGTCATTCCGGCGAGGCCAGTCTAATGGGAATTTCTGGTTCATATTCTCATAGAGTTTTTCATGAACGACCCAACTATTTATAATCAGTTACATTAATTTGTAAACCTTTTCAAAACCGTCAACTCTCTTCCAACAGTTCAGAGAACAATAAATAAGGAAGTAACTGCAAAAAAACATATTGGCACAAGCATAATCACTTGGGAAAGTAAGCGTCACCACTTGTTGAGGATCATTTCCTGAATGTATAAAGAATATGTTTAAGTTGCAAAACTGTGAACAGCTATATTAGCGGCAAAACTGAAATTGAATATAGCCATATTATATTGACGAAACATTAAAGAATAGCTCTAACTTTTGTGAACCAGGATTTCTCCGGGGGGTTTTTTTTTTGGCCCAACCGGCCTTCACAGAAGACCAGTTTAACATTATAACTTTTCCTTTCATATGGTTACAACTTTTATCTTTCCGCTGCCCACAGACGAAATACTCTTATGTAGAAGTTATATATATGTGTAACAATTATTTTTTTGCTCTACCGGATCATCACAATATTCAACTACTAACAAGTGGTGTGGCGATGTGTGTGTGCAATTCTATTTACGAATTATAATAACATAAACAATTATTTGCGTTAGCGATTCGCTGGCTTCATTACACACCATTATTTCACTTTTTAAGTCCAAAATCAAAATGGGAGAAAACAGGAAAACGTAAACAAGTTTTATTTGTGATTTGGAGTTTCGAACCAAAAAGCTGCTATTCAATTAATCTGTGGTCCGATATACTCTAATCATTCTTCCAAACAGGTGTTACAATTTTCATCTGGAGGAAGCATGTGCCGAATTCATGGCGGTAAATTACAATCGTACAGAGCATTCCATGCGTTTTGACATATTTCTAAATTATGAAAATACAACACCTTTTACCAAAACGATTTTTCAGTATCGTTTAGGATCAAATCCACCGAATTTGGAAATTTAGAACTCGTTTTGTTTGAAGGTGTCATATTTCTCATATGACGGGAATTCCCTCTAAGAATATCACCAAAAATTGCTAAAACAAACAAATGCCTATTTTTTAATACTCGTAATATTTATTTGACAATCTCGTGTCGGTGAAAATTCACAATATGACATTTCAGTATTTTCTCTAAGAAGCTAATAACTTTTGAAGTAAACACGAGGAAATTATATTTTCGATGTATAAACGCAACACACCAAGGAAAAAATTACAGTCAAACCGAACACTTCCTCTCACACTGCACTGAGGTTAGGGTAAACCCATACCTTCCCATACAAGCGTTTTTTAATGATTATTTCATAATTCCGGTACTGAAATGAATCTTTCTAGTAAAAATTATTTCAATAATGTTGCTTCAAATCCTGAGA
Organism: Hanleya hanleyi; assembly: GCA_036873755.1. Classification (NCBI taxonomy): domain Eukaryota; kingdom Metazoa; phylum Mollusca; class Polyplacophora; order Lepidopleurida; family Hanleyidae; genus Hanleya; species Hanleya hanleyi. The sequence goes on along the minus strand of JAVTVY010009180.1, from coordinate 29,648 downwards.
TAGTTAGAATTATATAATATGCAAAAGAAATTCCTGAAACCTTGCTTTTAGCTGAAAGTGTCTATGCGTAAATTTTGGCAAAAATTCTATTTTTATTTCCATTTTTTTACGTGAAATCCTTGCACCTACTGACCAAACTACAATGTATGCGTTTAAGAATTCCATCAACAGTAAAATTGTTTTGCAGAAGTTATTCAAAAAATCGTGTTTTCTGCCGAACTGTGAGATTTTTAAATTAACGAAATTTCTAAAAGTACGATCTTGAAATGAAGTTTTATTATTCGACGCATCTTTTCATGTTACTAATTATTGGTATCAAATTTGAAGAAAAAAAATACGCCGGTGATGTTGCAAAATTTAAGCGTTTAATTTTTTTGCAATAAATTTATTTATGCCAAACCCTGAATGTAAACCCATCAAAGGTTTTTTTATTTTTTATTTTTAGGGATGCGAATAGATATTAGTGTCATTTTCCAAATATCAATTTCTCGTCATAGAGATCACTAATGCAACCCTGACTTGACATCGAAAAAAGTCGTATTTACGAAACACATATGGTGAACTATACTGTAAGATACAATGCAGAATGTAGGACTAGATGACTAAACACATCATCAGGGTCCGTTCAGCGGTGAAAACAGCTTGATAATTATAAACACCGTACAAATTACATTCAAACTTCAACCACCACCAATGCTGGAATTTGCAAATACCATCTCCAGCATTTATGTTATAAGCGCCATTGACCTTTGCCAATTATGTTTTGAACAGGGTAAAAAATGATGTATCATTACACCTGTATTAAGACTTCGAATTTCCCAGTCAGAACAAAAGTAGTTCCTCAGATCACGTCATGCGTTTTGGAGGGTTTGTTTATAAATGGTAGCTGCATACTTCCCAATGAAATCTTTAGGCATATTTTGTGTAGTATTTTGCAGTATATTTGACCAGAAATCGGCTTCGTAGATTTGACCCCTACGGTGATACTTTTCATGCTTCACACAACTCACTTAAATAGCAGTATGGGAAGTCATCTTTGGAGTTGTATATCTGTTTCTCATTCTGAGTAATATTGGGATGAGTTAACCCTATATGGCCTGGGCTTTTTGGGGCCTGCCCCAGGCGGGGGGGGGGGGGGGGAAATGGCACAATATACCCTTGGGTCAGACTTTACCAGAAAATGTAAAAAAAATCCAAGACGACCGCTGTGATGACGTCACAGTGACGTCATTTTCAAAAACAACATATGTTGATCGATTTTTCGGTCAGATTCTCCGATTTTTTTATCTATGGAATTTCTCCGCAAAAACTACATGCCAAATTAGTAAATATTAATATAATATCAAATAAAATAGTCTTTACCCACTTTTCATCGCGGAAAAGCAGAAATTTTGAAGAAATATGACGAAAACATCACTTTTCTGGTACCCCATGTGGTCGCCATCTTGAATTTACCCATGGTCCTCTGCTCGGGGGAGGGGGGGGGGGTATGCAAATAGGCTCAAAATGACCCCAATATGAAAAACTATAAAGTCACGGAGTTTCAGGAGGGCCATTTTGCCCCCTCCCCCCCCCCTCCATGCCAGATAGGGTTGAAACTGTATTCTAGTGATAGGCATTGGATATGGGATTTTTCAATTTGTGTTTAAAACTGGCCCTCCGCATCTTATGCTTAATGTTTTTTTGTGAGACGTTGTATCTCTGGGATTTACAAACAAATATAAGTTCCGAGATAAATTTTGAGATATACAGCTGAGGAATTTATATGCTTAGGTTTGGGGGGGGGGGGGTTCATAAAATCTGCCCCCACTTCCAATCGTATACTTTTAGTAATAATAACTGTATTTTAGGGGGTAGAAGTGAAACTGAACTCCTAGTGAGCAGGCTTATATAACACAGTACTTTTCCAGAAGTTTTAAATACATGTGCCTCATGGTTTTGTTTTTTTCAAAATTTGGGCAAGATCTTTTTCTGTGAATGTGTGTGCGTGTGTGTTGTCTTTTTTCAATTGAGCAAAATGGATAAAACGCGAGGTTCGAGCTTTAAACAACAATATCTCAGCAACCAGAACATCTTTTGACAAAACTGCTGTACTATTCTCTAACTTGTTCAGACCATCGATGCCAAATTTGAATCCCAATGGCAAATAAACGGCTTGATAAACTTATTAAACTTGAGAAATCAAATAATAAAATTAAATCGATAAACACTTTACTCTCTAAAAAAACTTGAGTGAACTGTGCCACTCAAGTTTGAGTGAAATGTACCTGTTCACTCAAACTTGAGTTACTTTTCACTCAACTAGAGTTACTTTTCACTCAACTAGAGTTACTTTTCACTCAACTTGAGCTAAAACCACTCAAGTTCACTCAACTTGAGTGGGATGAATTTCCACTCTTATGCTTGAGTGAATGTCACTCAAGTTGAGTGCATTTAACTCGAGTTGAGTGAAAAGTAACTCAAGTTGAGTGAAAATCTCACTCTTGTATTGAGTGGGATGAATTTCCACTCTTACTTGAGTGAAATTTCACTCAGCTTTTTTTAGAGAGTAGGTGCCTAATAACTGATAGTGATGCCTGCCACGCAGTTATTTTGTGACACGCACATGTCGACATGGACAGGGTTTCCACTCAATCAGGCGAAAATTTGCCACTCATAATAAGAACTTAAACGCTAAAATTTCAAAAATACGTTTTCACCAAAATAATGTCACTTGGTGAAAGACTTGGTATAGTATAAAAACATATGTACAATATAAACATTATCAGGTTTGAGCTCAGGTCGGATGCAAGTCTACAAACTGGTCACTGTCTGAGCTATCGATTTCCAGCTAAATATCCAATTAGAAATTTAACAGGATTCTTTACCGACATTATCTCCGGCGTATAGCGTTAAGACCAGTTGAAATTTCATCAATAAAGAAATCGTCTTACCAATCAAGTCAGCGCTCCAACATGTGATGAACGTTGAGCAAACCAAAGCTATACAGCTAAACCTCATGACGATCTGAGCTATATAATAAATTGATGTAAACCTTTCAACTCTGAGCTATATAATAAATTGATGTAAACCTTTCAACTCTGAGCTATATAATAAATTGATGTAAACCTTTCAACTCTGAGCTATATAATAAATTGATGTAAACCTTTCAACTCTGAGCTATATAATAAATTGATGTAAACCTTTCAACTCTATAAGCTCCTCTACATTAAAGTAAGGATCTCTCACATTTATATAGACGTCCATATTTAATAAACATTCCAATCAGATAAGTTATCAATCAGCGTTATTAAATTTAAGCACGGGAATTGCAAAATCGCTTCCGTTCGCAAAAGAAGTTCCATGCCGACAATGTCAACCATCTGTTACACAAGGTTATTAGCGTTGTAAGCAAATTTAAATCTGGCAAATTAAATGTTCTGATGGCATATTGTCTGGTCGAGGTAAAGTCAGATCACTCTGTATTCTGGCAGATCTACAATACTCTAATTGATAATTCTATGAACAATTACACCACGTGATATGCTGTGTTGAAATTAAATTTAGAACTGTCGGGATTGAGAGATGGACTGAGATGATATACGAGCAGGGCCAGCAATCAAAAGCGTTAAAAGGTAAATAAGATATATGGTAATCATCGTATATTTAATATCAATTCCCTTTTGGGCGAATGATCTCTGAGAAACGCAATCAAAGCTGTACAGGGCAGAAAGGAGTACTTAAGTTTACCTTGTTTACACAAGCGAAACTCCCTTTAGCAGTTACGCTTGCTTATTTCTTTAATAATTTCACACAGTTTGCTGGTACCATATGTTTGAATGTGATCATACACTTCAGTATTAAATACTGGCCTGTCGGCTAGAAGGAAATAAATATTTAACAAGGTCGATCGGGGTGACAACCTCACGGCTTCTGAGATAAAGAAAATATTGAAATTTCATTGTCCGTAATTATTGCCAGTACGCGTTAATTACGCAGAGAAATTTACGGACAATATTTTGCAGTCACTCGCCCATTTTCAGCTACCAATACATTATCTGAATATCAACCACTCGCACAGCTAGCCTGTCCAATAGTCCGATACTGAATCGGTAGTCGTAGTAACTCCGCAGAACGACACCAGTTGACCATTGACCTCTGACCTATGTGGCAGGGTGACCTTTGAAGGTGAACTTTGACCCCGCCGCATGCGCACAATACTGAAGTCAAATTACCTTTGACTTTGAGATCAGTTCTACCTTGGCTTCAGACACGTCAAGGTTATAGGCATAGCAATACATGAGGCATAGCAATACATGGCCGATGTGTGCAGTCCACAGTGGATCCTCGTTGATAGAAATCGACTCTTCCATTCCGTCTGTAGTAGTTGCCATACCGCAAAAAAATCTTTTTAAAACTATATATTTTTTAAAGGGAATGTCCATACCATTAATTCTAGGTGCTATCCAGTAACGCAATTTTAACCCAGAACTCGGAATCTATTCCATATTTTCTGGAAAATTTATTAAAATTATAGAAAATAGACCATATTTCGTTAATTTCCTGGGAAAATCTTGAAAATCGGTTTCAATAAGCCTTTTCCGTCTCAGGGCTAGGCTTCACCCTAGACCCCGATCAGTGGACGGCTTTCGAGAAAGTGGTGCCTAGTGTGGACCAGCTGTTTACACCGGACGAGCGGTCAGCTGATCGGTTGGGGTGAGCTCGTGACCTGAGTGAAGCGGCGGCAGAACCCAATGAACAAATTTCCAAACCTACCAATGAAGCGGAGGCAGACGACGATGCCATTGATTATCCGGCTAGACTCAGCCCAGTGACAATTGCATCCATACAACAGGGGCCGGTACGGCATCGGAACCCAAATGAAGGCATCCAGAAACTGTGACCCCAGCGCCAGATATTCACAGATAATATGGGGTGTAAGTTTCATGTTGCAAGCCCATAATGCACCATTTTCTGACTTCATAAACTTTTCTTTTCTATAAATACGAGAGACAGTCAAACCATTCACGTACTGACCATGACGGAGCATATAATACGGGCGTCTCTCAGCTTGACCCCCGAGGTCTTCCTGCACGTCTATGCGGATACGGTCGATATCATGGAGGAGGTGGGAGACATCTGTGATGCGGACCCTACACAACCGTGCCCGGCTCACCTTCGTCTGTCCCGGGAGGGTTGGACCAAATTCAAACGGGTGTTGTCTGGTGAACTGGACGGCGACCTCATCCACTTGTGTCACGATGTGTACGTCCGACGCGGCCCCTTCTTTGCTCAATTGGCTCGACTAGATGGGGGTACAGTGCATTTTACCCTTCACCCAGTTCTATGGTCTGCATTGGAAGATGCCGTGGCAGATGTGGATCAAGTGCTTACGGAGGAAGAGCGGTCATCAGACGAGTTGGACTGGTCATTTACCATGGACAATGTGAATCCCAATGAACAAATTATCAAACCTAGCAATCAAGCGGAGCCAGACGACGAGGCTATAGACTATCCGGTTAGGCTCAGTCAACCTAGGATATATACAACGGTGGTAGAAACTTCGACCTCGTTATAAATAAACCATACTGTCCGGGTCCATTATCATTTTGTCACCATGAAGCGCTGGGAGAAGGTGTTGGATAACTTATACTACAGTCCCGACAGTCCGGCTGCGTATAGTGCATTGTCGGCTCTCTATCGAGCGGCCAAACCCAGGGGATACAACGTGCCCAAGTCCGAGATTGGTTAAAAAAACAAGACACCTATACTTACATCGAGCTGCCCGCCGCCATTTTCTACGGAACCGGGTCATCGTGGGAGGACTAGATGCCCAATGGCAAGCGGATTTGGTAGATATGAGCGCCTTTGCCGAACATAACGATGGGAATCGGTATATCTTGACGTGCATCAATATCCTGTCAAAGTATGCGTGGGTGGTACACATTCGAACGAAAATGGGGGCGAATCTCAAAGCGGCGTTCAAGGACACCTTCAACACCGGGCGCAAACCCTTGTATTTGCAAACCGACGAAGCCAAGGAATTCCTCAACAGACCGTTCCAAGCCTTTCTCAAGAAACATAATGTCTTCTTCTTTCACACCTACAACGAGACCAAGGCTTCCGTTGTGGAATGGTTCAACGGGACGTTCAAAGGTCGCATGTATGAATATTTCACCTATAAGAATACAAGGCGGTACATCGATGTTCTCCCGAAACTTGTGAGGGGTTACAATCGAGCCTATCACCGGAGTATACAGAGAGCCCCCATTACCGTGACCCAACGCAAAGAAGCCCAAGTCCGGCGTGTCCTGTACCCCATACAATCGCAACGAACGCCGAAGAAGGAGTTCAAGGTCGGGGACCCTGTACGGATCAGTAAAGTCAAGGGCAAGTTCGAGAAAAGTTACTTGCCCAACTGGAGCGATGAGCACTTCCTGATTAAACGGCGCCTACCCCGACAGCAGCGAGTCTATGAACTGGAAGATCTTCAAGGGGAACCATTGCTAGGGACGTTTTACGAGACGGAATTACAGCCTGTCGTAAAAACAAAGCAAGACTACTACACGGTGGAGCAGATTTTGAAAACGGAACGTCGACGTGGCAAACTGTTTCATTCGTCAAATGGCAAGGCTGGCCCAGTTCCTTCAATTCCTGGGTCGCGGCCAACCAGGTGAAACGACTATAAAGCCAGACACCACCACCATCATCCTTCATTCCACGTTCGACAACGGTACTATGGACAAAGTGTCTCTAAAAGCGTCTCCCAAAACGCGCAAAGCGCAAGTGGCCTTCTGGTGATATTGCTAACCCTGCTGGGTGTGTTGTGCGGAGGAGTGTTTTACGACGTAGCCTATCTCAGCACTCTACTCATCCAAAGACACCAGCTGTGAGTGACAGTCAAACCACTCTACAGACCTTCTCTACACCAGTCAACCCCGTATCGAGCCCAGTCATCACCACCACACCACACGTACAAGCCACATCGAGTTCCATACCAAGTATACAGTCAACACCTACACCAAGTACATCCAGGACGTCTGAAAACCCTCCGGATTTCATTACTCACAGTCAGCGCATATCGACAACGGCGACCGACGTTGTTGTGGTACCCACTACCACCCCAGTTCACTCGTACAAAATTTACAAGAGCGGGTTACCACGACAGCGGATACACCTCCAACCATGGACCCTCGGTGGCAATATCCCTTCACTTGCGTCATCGCAGGACCGACAGGCTCCGGCAAAACGCACTTCGTCAGGAAGCTCCTTCAACACGCCGACAGCATGATCATCCCACCCATTGCCCGAGTCGTGTGGTGTTACGGAGAATGGCAGGCAGCGTATGCAGCAATGCCCCACATCACGTTCGTGGAAGGCCTACCCAACCTGGTCGATTTGGAACCGGACACCTTGGTGGTTCTGGATGATCTCATGGCGGAGACGGATGCACGGTTCACCCAACTCTTTACCAAAGGCAGTCATCAACGTCGATTGAGTATCATCTACATCGTACAGAAGAGCACAGGAAAATCAGTTTGAATGCTCAGTATGTGGTGGTCTTCAAAAACCCCAATGACGCATCACAAATTATACACCTGGCGACACTGAAGTACCCCGGCCACACACCGTTTGCGTTGGAAGCCTTTAAAGATGCGACAACCCCTCAGCACGGGTATATGCTCTTCGACCTGAAGCAAGCCACCCCCGACCACCTCCGACTACGGACCGGTATCTTTCCCGGAGAGACCCACCACGTGTACATGCGAAAATAATGTAACCACACTCACAGTGTCTCCCCCAGCTGGGGTGTGTGTTTGTGTGCATGTACCACAGGAATTGGTGGGAAACCCCCAGCGCTGGGCCTGGATGCAGCGTGACTCGCCGGTACACGCACAACGACAGACTCCACACACTTGGGAACCGGAGTCACTCCCCAAAACACCACAACGGCGGGCACCTACTTTTTCACCCCTTTTACCACGCCACCCCCTGAAACTACGCCCATCAAGATCTAAGTCACCACGACCATCACGACGATTAGCACCCAAGGCCTGGAACACCTAGTAAAACCAACAGCATCAGCAGGACAGCTCAGTCGCCATGTTTTACCTCACCCTACCCAGTAACAGTTCGCTGGATGTGTTTCCTGACAATACCTTGGCCAAGTACGTGACCCAGTTACCGCAACCGTTGCATTTACCTGGACGATGGGAATGTGGGCTCGTGGATATCCAATATCCTTGCTCGTGGTACAACGTGCGAGCCAATGAAGTGTGGTACGAGGTGACCTACGAAGACACGCGACTCGCCCTCCCCGAAGGCCAATACGATAACCCCAATGAGTGCATGCAGGGACTGACAAGACTGTTGCATTATAAGACTCTACGGGAGGTCACGAATACTTCAAAACCCATAAAAACCTTTCCATTCAAGAATCACGTGGACTTCGATTACAACGCACACAACGACAAGGCACAGATCATCCTCACCGTCAACGTGAGTGTCGTACGGAAATGCTGGGTCTCGCTCACCCGACCTACATGGGTCCAGCCGAGGACCGTGGCCAGATCCCGATGGATATGAAGTCGGGAATGTACGGACTCTACGTCTACTCGGACGTGGTCGACAACCACATCGTGGGCGATATCAACACACCTCTGTTACGGCTGGTCCCCATTAAAAAGAAGTATGGAGATCAAGTCACCCACAGTTTCACCCACATGCTCTACCTTCCCGTACGACAAACCGACATCAGCACTATCACGGTGGATATAAGAGATGACATGGGACGACCGGTCGCATTCCAACGAGGGAAAGTGGTGCTGACACTTCATTTCCGACAAGCACGTTCTCCTCACTTTGTATAATGAAAGTACCTAATACGAGTGCGATGCACGAAGCTATATGGACTATTATGCCCAACAGGCCGGGAGTGGCCTTCCGGTCTTTACCGGCGCACGCATGCAACGAGGACATGGGCTGGGGAACATACTCGGGAGCATCGTGAAAACGTTCCTGTCCTTGGTGACGCGTGGGGTGAAAGCAATCGGTAAACAAGCGGTCCGAAGTGGACTGCAAGTCGCCGTTGATGTCTTGGGGGGTACGGCACCCAAAGAAGCAATGAAACGGCGGGCCAAAGAAGCGGGAGGCGTCTTGGTCGCCAAAGCACAACGCACCGTAGGGAATAAAAGACCTACACCACCGAGACCACGCACCGGTCGACGACCGACCCAGCGACGACGCACATCGAAGACCCAGGATATCTTTTCTTAAAACATCCAGATCCACACAGAGTCCTGCCCCTCCACCAACAGTGATTTTTTTGGTATAATTTTCTTATTTTTCCACCCAAAAAAGAAGCAATTATGTGGTCACATTTGTACATTTTTCAGTATTATAAAAGCACAATCACAGCAGAGGAAACTCCTATCGAAATTGAATTACTATCATGCAATACTGGGTAGAATAAGGTGAGCTACCAACAGTGAATTTGATTGGTGGATCGTCCCGCCCACACAGACCAGTGCCGAACAAGGATTATGGGTGGAACATCTCCCACCCTCCAGCATCAACGAAACAGGGCCCATCGAGTTCACCATCAGTAATGCGGATACGGCCTATGTGGATTTAGCCCATACGTACTTGTATGTGAAAGCCAAGGTCGTCAATGGGGATGGCTCCAGAATCGTCTAAGCTGCCACGGTGGGCCCGACGAATCTCTGGCTGCACTCTATGTTTCAACAGGTGGATATTTTTCTCAGCGACAAACTCATCAGTGACTCGACCAACACGTATCCCTATCGAGCCTACATCGAGACGCTGTTGTCGTATGGACGAGAGGCTAAAAAATCTCAGCTGACAGCCGCTTTATTCTACCAAGACATAGCCGAGCACATGGGCACGGTGGACAATGCGGGATATAACAAACGGAAGGCTTTCACCGCGAACGGCGCCTCGGTGGATCTCATGGGTCGACTGCACGCAGACCTTTTCATGCAAGACCGGTACCTCTTGAACAAGATCCCCATCAAAATCCGACTGATACGGGCGCCTCCGACCTTCGCCTTGATGGCCACTGACGTAGAGGGGCATGCAGCTGACTATAAGATTGTCATCCAAGAGGCAGTCCTGTATGTCCGAAAAGTGAAACCGAATCCAGTCGTTCAATTGGGACACATGAAAGCCTTGGAAACAAAACCAGCCCAGTACCCTATCCGATGTGTACAAACCAAAGTGTTCTCTGTGCCTGCTGGAAATATGAGCGACAACAAAGAAAACCTGTTCCTGGGGAACTACCCAAGTGATTGATCCTGGCCTGTGTGGAAATACCAGTTTCAGCGGAGCCTACCCAGAGAATCCGTTTGACTTTAAACATTTCGGCATCACTTTTGTGGCCCTGCATGTGGATGGACAACAGGTGCCAGCCACGGCCTTAACACCGAACTTTGGGCGCAGGAATTTCATTTACAGCCACCGGTCAAATCAACCAGGACGAAGGAAATATGATCAGTCGGGAGGACTATGCGAACGGATAAACGTTGTTCTGTTTCGATCTGACCCCCACCTTAGAGAACGACCCTCAGCTGACCCTGGCCAAGCAAGGCAATTTACGGTTGGAAATCCACTTTGCACGAGCCCTCGGGACCACCGTCAATGTGATCTGCTACGCCGAGTTTGACAACATCATTCAAGTGGGCAAGGCGCGCAACGTCCTGTGTGACTTCTCCACCTAACATGGATACAGACCAGATAACCACCGTGCTGGAGAATGACCCAGAGACACGTATGGTCTTTCAAGGGGTGTTCGCCCGAGATGTGTTCCCATTAGACCGTATGTATCCTGCTGCTTACGTTCTCAACACGAACCCGAAGGATCGGTCCGTTGAACATTGGGTGGCCGTGTACTTGACAGAATAGCAGGGCGAATACTTTGACCCGTACGGCCTGCCACCCCTCCATCCCTATTTAACAGACTTCATGGATCAAGGCACAGAGACGGTGTTGGAACAGTCAAACGTTGCAAAGCCTGACCAGTAGCGTGTGCGGACAATATTGCTTGTTTTACCTGTACCATCGATGCCGGAGAAGAACCTTATCTACCATCGTACAGATGTTTGACGAGTACCCCAAGGCCGAGGACCGAGATGTACTCGTATATGACTGGGCCGCCGATCATTTCAATGTACAAGCCCCGTTCTGGGCTTAAGTTCTATCGATTTCAATGTACAAGCCCCCTTTCTGGGTTTAAGTTCTATCGATTCCAGTGTACAAGCCCCCTGTTCTGGGCTTAAGTTCTATCGATTTCAATGTACAAGCCCCCTGTTCTGGGCTTCAGTTTTCACGTGGTTGTTCTCACGTTGTTGTTGCTCACTGAATAAAAAAAAAGAGATTTCAAAAAAAAAAACTGTCTTGTGTGTTCTCTTTATGAGCATAATGCATGAATGCCCAATGTGAGACATGTGGAGACTCGGTCAAACTGGCCTTGAACACCGTTGAGAAAGTAGTCAATCAGTGGCCTAAGATGGGGCCAAATGTAACCAATCAATATCCAGAAAACAATGCAAGAGCACTGCAGTAAAATAGAGAGCCAATGAAATCAGCCCACAGACCAAGTACATGTTTTGGTCTAGGTTAAATGCGGGCATTCCAGCACAAAAAAGTTGACGAGGAGTTACAAGTTACAAGAGCGACAGGTGTAGTGAAAAAAACTATAGAGGTTCGAGGTGAGGGTAAAGACCAGGAAGACGGCGAGTGGAGACTCGTCCAACACCTATAGATTAAGTTTATTACTATAATTTCCATGGTTTCATGTATTTTTTCGTGCCAATACGGTTCGGGGGAAAACTACGGGTACCCCACTGGCCATTTAACATGGGCATAGTGCTGACGATATTGTCGGGGACCCTGTGCATTTAATGGGTGCTTCGAGAGTGCGGATAAAGGCTATCTATTGGCCCGGAGAGGGACGAACATTGCCGGGAGGGGGACCTTTGACCTTTTGACCGGAATGTGACCTTTGACCTTTTGACCCGAAATTCACCCGCGCACTTCCGGTGATGCCGCGCAGACGTGCTGCCGGATAACCCACGCGCGCGCGGTCACCCGGATAACGCGCGCGCTGCGGCCGGGCCGGGGAAAACCCGGATGTTGAAGAGTACCCGGATTTTGAAAAGAACCCGGATGTTCTAGTACATGCATTCCATACGTCTAAGGTCTAAGGAAAAATTGGAATTCTTCTGTGTTCGGAGGTAGTTTTTTTTGTCATTCTGAAAACCGAAAGTGACGTCACACACTTGCGCAGACCCATCGAACCACGTGACCTGCGCAGTAACCTACATGAAAAAACCCACTTGGAAACCCGGATGTAAGATGAGTACCCTAATTTTACATGCACCCAGCCCCCGATAAGCCCGGAGACCGATATCAGCCATTTGGGATAGGGTTGATAGGAGTTTTCCTCTATTGTAGGGGTAAAGTCCGTGTTCCGCTTTTTATATTTTTTCTGGAGAAACTTTTACATGCACCCACTCCCCCACCCTACCTCTCTCAGCAAGCCTTGATAAGCCAGGAACCGATATTGGCCCTTTGGGATAGGGTTGATAGGGGTTTTCCTCTATTGTATGGGTAAAATCCGTGTTCCGCTTTTTATATTTTCGGGACAAATCCTAATTTTACATGCACTCGGATGTAGATCAAAGGATTCACGCCTACCGGAAGTACCACGCGTCACCTGCACAACCCAGAACAAGTCAGTACATGCCTTGATCACGTGATCGCCACACCCCACCCACGTGATCCACACGAAAGTAGGTCAAGTAGATTCAATATGCCCTTTCTATAGTACGGACCGCATCACCGCCAAACCGCACCACCGCGGAGGAATATATGTCCGTATACCCCATACAGGCATTCCCCGTATTGACGCAAATGTGCGAATCAGGGGAGATAACTAGGAATTTGTCAAAAATCAAAAAAGTGCATACAGAGTTACCTCCACCGGTAAAATAAGGCCTTAAAACGGTTTTCTTTACTACTTACAGAATCAACCGTCATCTTAACCACTAATGAGGAATACATAATATTGCGACAACAAAATCTTGATAAGGAAGTTTTCGTTGTGTAAATATATTCTCAAAAAATATACCCACCCTCCTATTGAATGGTCCGTAATAACTCCTGAAATTTCGTATTTTTGAATAAAAATACATATAACTTTATGTTTCCATCAACATCTATCTTGAATTTTACATTACAAAGTACCAAAAATGAATAGAGCAGAATTTTAACTGAATTGTTTGTGGGGAAACTCGTCCTTAGGTGAAGGGGGGGGGGGGGGGGGATATAATGTTTGGAAAAGTCCTTGTACCAATATGATGGAGATGTTTACATTTCTCGACTGGGATTTTCACGGCTGTATTTGGAATGCAAGTAAGTGTTTTTGGCTGCTATTTTTGGTGTATCACGAACCCGGATGGACCATACATTATGACAGTGGGACTTAGGGATGTGTGGATGTGAATTGCTGGTCTGATTTCTGACGTTTTATTTTCGTCAGTGAAACGCCTTGGATCCTACGGCATGACATTTGTTAGAAAACAAAAGGTGAAAGTCTTTTATTTTAGTATGATTTGTCTTGTAAAATAAGGTACTGGTAGTCGGAATGCCGTTTGTCGCGTGCCGAAATATTGCGTACCGCAATGTCGCGTATCGAATTTTGCGTACCGGTACCGAAATGTCGCGTGCCGATATGTCGCTTTACTGAAATGCCGCGTACCGAAATGTCTCGAAACCGTTAACACTAGACGGCTTACAACATGTACAAATCTTATCAGCCACTTTGTCTGGCAGTCCGTAGATACATGCAGTGCCGTATCAGCCACTTTGTCTGGCAGTCCGTAGATACATGCACTGCCGTATCAGCCACTTTGTCTGGCAGTCCGTAGATACATGCAGTGCCGTATCAGCCACTTTGTCTGGCAGTCCGTAGATACATGCAGTGCCGTATCAGCCACTTTGTCTGGCAGTCCGTAGATACATGCAGTGCTGATACTGCATTTCCACAGTCTCTTGTGAGAATATGTGTATAAGGGTATAGACTACAGTTCTACAATCTCTTATCAGAATGTATTTTATGTATACATTATCGTATCGAAGCGTGTATGGCGGTATTGCAAGATCACTCAGGTTGACACGCAAAAGGCTTACTGCGCCAGCTCGTGGATGCAGCTTTGCCTTTCAAATAGTCATAACAAACAAAGCATGCACGGGCGCCTGGGGCACATTATACCTATTTTGTTTAGACTTGCTTTATATGGTTATATGGATCACTAACATGTTCTAACTGACAACGGGATAGCAATTCTTGGGCTGTGTCATGTTTACAGAAGACCGTTTTACCGAGCAATCTGTCATACATGTAGGCCTATACTACTGAAGGGTTTGTGGTGAAATAAAATACTACCGTTACCGGTAGATTAGTCGCATCGGTACCTCTCTAGAGCAAATATCATCGAATGAAATTTTCGGATTGCCATTTAAACACGCATTCAATAGTCAGTTCGTACATGTTGTTCTGTGTATTCGGTCTCCAGTCTGGATATCTCTGGATGTCGGTAGTGTGCAGGCCAACATGTACCACTAGAATTGTCCTATAAAAGAATCATGATATCACAGAGGACAATTCGGCTTCAAAGGAACTACAACTGGAGTTGACACTTTTCGGATTAGAAGCATAGCCTACCGGCGTAGAAATTGGATCAGAGTTCTAACGAGGTAGAAAGGAGAAATAGCGCATGTCAAAAACAGAGCCTCTTCCGTATCCGTTCCGGTTCTTCTTTTCACCATCGTATGATGTTTACCGCGCGTAAGAAAGAAAACGGGACCTGAGTGAGTTACACAGTCGTTTAATTTGAATTGAATATATCCCGGCATCTGAGGCTTGTGTTATTTATTTTTTTGCTAATAGTGAGCCATGTAGCAGCAATATGTGTATCATGTGCAATATTTAATCTTACATATATGAGGTGTTGAAATGTGGCCTACTGCCAATGATCTCCTGAATCAAACATCGTTACGAGACGTATAATTCGTTTGAGGCAGAAATATGAAGATATTTTAGATAAGGGATATTTTTTTCTTGACATTATTTTTCAAATGTCCAGATAATTTGCCTAAAAATGTTTCAAGCCAAAGGGAAGAAATCGCCAGAAAAAAAAAATGACATGGGCTGAGCAAATTTGGTTAATCCGATTTTGTGGCAACTTTGTATGGTACCCCGGTAACCTTAAGATTCGAAACACTATTCAGTAGTGGTGAACATGCATGGCTAGACTGATATATAATTGACTGACTGGAAGATGATATGTTACTGGTGTTTCACTCATTAATTTCAGGCCGGCAGTATTAACTTTTTGCGAGAAATGATGGAGGAAATATGTATAAAGGTGGAACCTCGTGACCAAGAGACGGTCTTGCCGGACAAACTGTTTAACCCGTCACAATTGTCTGTGAAAAGTGAAACGGAGGTGCTACTGGAAAAGGGTGATATCCTAGGACCAGTAGAGGTATCAACAAAGAGTGATATCCTGGGACCAGTAGATGTATCTACAAAGGGTGATATCCTAGGACTAGTAGATGTATCAACAAAAGGTGATATCCTAGGACCAGTAGATGTATCAACAAAGGGTGATATCCTAGGACCAGTAGATGAATCGACAAAGGAAGAACCAGTTACCAGTACCTCACTTGATATGGTTAAGAAATCTGAACCATTTGAGCAAGTAAGTTAACGTATAAATGGGCATATTTCTGAGCGATGTACAACCACGTGATAAACTTCTTGCGTGTGTAAGTAGAGTTATTAAATAGGAATAAACTTTCGCAACATCGGAATAACTGATTGTATATTCTAAATAATCAGTCGTTTTGACCTGTGAGCTTCCACAGAGGAGACGGTGCTTATCCGATATATGCTGTACCATATGGCGGATTCCACGATAACCTAGTCCACTTTTCTGTCAAATTCTCCGTCCAACCGAAAAATGACATTAGCAACGTTCAAAATACTAAAAAACTAACTCCTTGTCATGTACATGTTTGCTAAACCCACCAAGGTTGTGTAACCATTTTACCCTGTAGAGAGACAGTCTTACCTGGTATATTTCTTGTCTGCAGTATAATAGGGAGACAGAAATGTAAATGTTGCTAATGTCACTTGTTCTAATGTCATATTTCCGTCATACTTTTTTTGCAATAATCACCACAAATCAACTGTCAACTAAATTATTCAAAAAAAGATTTACAGTGATACTAGCTTGACCTTATTAAGATATATGTACCATTGCAAGTGTGTTAAATACCAATACATGGATACTATGAGCATTTGAAAAACGTTGCTAATGTCATTTCCGTCCAACTCCCGTGACGGAAATGACATTAGCAAAATTTTGAAAAGACCCTGTATTACAGCATGGGTGATGTCATACACTGACAAGGGTACAGATACATCAATACAATTGGCCTAATTCCACTGAGCATATGCAAGTGCTTGTCTTACAAGAAATTTCTTGTAAATATACAAAATAGATTTTGACGGAAAAATGACATAGGTAACAAAAATGTTGCAGATGTCATTTTTGTTTTGTCCCGCTAAATTGAAAACTGTACATGGAATTCATAGGGGTTCCTGTTTATTTTCATCTTATGCAATTCATTGACATGTTTAAGATATTAAGATACAGGGCACATTGTTTGTTAACGATATTTTTGAATTTATAGGTGTTGCAAATGTCATGTTCGGTCAATGATTGACGGAAATGTGTGTTAGTGGACTAGGTTATCGTGGAATCTGCCATATATCAGAAAAAAAACATTTACTCCTCTCTCACATGACAACTAAGACACGATATTCTGAAAATATCCATTGACATATACTATTTGGTGGTTATATGCTTCAGTTAGATAAGCTCATTCCGCAGAAAAATTCAAAACATAGACCTCTAGTGATCGGAGACTTATTTCTACTCGTGTTATCCCATTTTGCTATGCATAACCCAAGCCTGTGTTATTGACATAAATATATTATATTCAGTGTGGTACATCTATAAACAGCAATTGATTAAAGGAAAATTACTTTGGCGTTATGAATTAATGATGGATGACCTTTTTCTTCTCAGGATAATACAGACCCTGGTACAGACACTGAGGAGAGAAGTATTGAAGTTGTTAATATGTTGACTGACCTACCTTATCCGATGACCTTATGCCAGGTTGATACCAGAGTCTGGAGTGATACTGGATCAAACAATCGGCGTGTGCAGGCCGGTGACCCGTATGAACAATTGATTCCGAAGAGTTTAGAGCTCGGGAATCACTCTACCCAATATCCACTTAACCGATTCAACACTGACTGTGAGGAAAGTTCAATAACGCTCGAAATGAAAGAAACAATAGAAAATGAGCAGCAGTACAAGTGTTCACTCTGTCCTTATAGCTGTAGCAGGAAAGGACAGCTTCAGAGACACGAAAGAACGCATACAATCATACACAAATGTTCACGATTTCCACGTAGCGGTGTACTGAAAGGCAACTTGAAGATACATGAACGATCTCATACAGGCGAAAAGCCTTCCAAATGTCCACTCTGTCCGTATACCTGTGCAGGGAAATATCAACTGACGTTACATAAACGGACACATATAGGCGACACACCATACAAATGTTCACTCTGTCCGTTCACCTGTAAAGAGAAAGGCAACCTAAAGAGACATGAAAGGACTCATACAGGTGAAAAGCCATTCAAACGTTTACTTTGTCCGTATACCTGTAATCATCAATACAGCTTGAGGTTGCATAAACTGGCTCATACAAGTGAAAAACCGTACGGATGTTCGCTCTGTCCATATACCTGTTCAAAGAAAGGCAACTTGAAGAAGCATGAACTGTTTCGTACAGGTGAAAGATCGTACAAATGTTCACTTTGTTCATATACTTGTAAGGTGAAAGGCGACCTGAACACGCATGCGCTGACTCATGCAGGCGAAAAGCCTTACAAATGTTCACTCTGCCCATATACCTGTAAACATAAAAGCAGATTGAAGAGGCATGAACTGGCTCATACTGGCAAAAAGCCGTTCAAATGTTCACTCTGTCCATATAGCTGTAAGCAGAAATACCACCTGAACTCGCATGAACGGACTCATTCAGGTGAAAAACCATACAAATGTTCACTCTGTCCATATAGCTGTAAGCAGAAAGGTCACCTGAACTTACATGAACTGGCTCATTCAGGTGAAAAACCGTACAAATGTTCACTCTGTCCATATAGCTGTAAGCAGAAAGGCCACCTAAACTCACATGAACTGACTCATTCAGGGGAAAAGCCGTTCAAATGTTTACTCTGTCCGTACACCTGTAAACATAAATACAGCCTGAAGGTGCATGAACGGACTCATACAGGTGAAACACCGTACAAATGTCCACTCTGTCCATATACCAGTAAACAAGACAGCAACCTGAAGAAGCATAAACAGACTCATACAGGCGAAAAACCATACAAATGTCCACTCTGTTCGTATACCTGTAAGCAGAAAGGCCACCTGAAGCTGCATGAGCGGACGCATACAGGGGAAAAGCCGTACACATGTTCTGTCTGTCCATATGCCTGTTGTCGGAAAAGCACACTGAAGAGACATGAAAAAACACATGCAACTGAATAAAAAACCATAACTCTTTGCAGATGATACAAGTGTTGTATACTCTGGTAAAAACATTGCTGATGTCATAAATACTATGACCATAGAATTAGATAAACTTTATAACTAGTTCTCATCGAATCGTCTATCTCTAAATATTAAAGAAACTAAATATATGCTAGTCAACCCAAACATAAAAGTTACCACCCGGCCCTTTGCGTCCTCTGTTAATCTCTGGAATAAAAATTGATGTCGTCAGGAAATTTAAATTCCTTGGCCTTATGTTCAATGATAGCTTAAACTGTACAGCTCATATTGATTATACATGTAAAAAAGTATCGGGAAACTTAGGAATCGTCAATCATATTAAAAATTGAATAAAAAAAAACTCTATATCTTGTACTACTTGATGATCTTTCCATATCTGTCATATACGGCAACGTCCTTTGGGGAAACACATATCCAACACATTTGAATCCGCTGATTATACTCCAGAAACGTGCGATTCGAGTCATAACCGCATAGCATAACATTGCCAACCACTTTTCCATAATTTACAAATGGTACCACTACTCCGGTTGAATCAATATTGTTGCCTACTCATGACCCACAAATTTATCTATCACCCATATCGTCTCCCCAAAAATTTCCAAACCTACTTTATCAAACAATCGGATATACATCAATACCAAACGCGAACCCGAAAAGTTAACCTTTACAGGCCTTTTCATTATTCTAACCTTTCTTACTACACCCTTAAAAGCACAGGACCTCGGGAATGGAACAAGCTGCCCCATAATATAAAGACTATAGACTCCACATCACTTTTCAGATTAAAACTAAAATCATTTCTATTGATGCCTGATTGTTTTTCATGCCTAAAATATATGGTTCGTGTATTTTGCTTTTGTATATATTATTGATTTCACCTGCTACATATATTCTCGGTTTTTTCATAGTCTCATTCTCTAGGGATAGAACAAGCCCACTGGGCTTTATTCCCGCCGATTTCATGTACTGGTTGACAAATGTAACACTTGTTCTTAGATTCTTTACGTTCAACCAACATCTCTATGTACATTTAACAATTGGCGAATAAATCAAATCAAATAAAAAAAAAAAAAAAAAAAAAAAAATCAGAACGAAACCATGCAGGTGAAAAGCCTTACATATGTTCACTCTGTTCGCATTTAAGCAGCTAAAGACAGCATGAAATGTGATGAGCTTATATCATCTAGAGGCCCTGCAAATGTCGTCAGGTCGTATTTGTACTAAGCGATTTACAACGAAGGGAAAACGTGAGCAACAGAAAAAAAATACAGACGCATGCTCACTCTGGCTGTACACGAGGAGATATATTGAACTAAAGAAGTACAACTGAAAGTGCATTACAAATATTCGCTCTAAGATAAATGTAACTCTGAAGATTGAAGTCCTGGTGATACGTGATTTACTCTCTATGAACTAACTCATACAGCTGAAAACCCTTAAAAAATACCCACTCAGATATATTGAAGATATATTAACGATATCAGGGAATTAGCACACCCCTGCAGTGTCGGCACAGTGATACATTTGTTTAACATAATGCATATATCTTCTGTCACATGTTTAGAGATGTCACCCGAGTAGTAGGGTCTACTGAAATCGACGCCCGTTTCACCCGGATGTAAAAATGACTTCACTTCCGGTTGATGGGTAGCGCCATCTATACACTCTGGACGCAAGGGAGACTCTGGATGCCAGAGTTTGGCCGCCATCTTGAATTTTGTGGAAAAGGGGATGTATTCCTCCGCGGTGATGCGGTCTGGCGGTGATGCCGCTTTCAGTCGCGGAAGAAAGCTTCCGCGGAGAAAAAGTAGCCCCTAAACTTGAAATACGCTGCATGGTCCGATTGGGTCGAGTGAAGCATTCGTCAAGGGGCATCTGATGGGGCTGGGTGTGGGGTTGAAATATCGGCATTCTGCGCATGCGCGGTGGCCAAAGGGTATGAAAATAGACGTTTTGGAGCCTAGGGGAGTCCCTAATGGGCCGATGGAGTCGAGTGAGGTATCAAAGTGAAGCATTCATGAAGGGGCATCGGACTGGGTGTGGGGTTGAAATATCGGCATTCTGCACATGCGCGGTGGCCAAAGGGTATAGAAATAGACGTTTTGGGATCTAGGGGAGCCCCTAATGGGCCGATGGAGTTGTATGAGGTATCAAAGTGAAGCATTCGTGAAGTGGCATCCAGTCATGGGTGGGTGCATGTAAAAATTTTCCTGAAAAAAAAGCGGAACACGGACTTTATCGAAAAATCTGGGAAAATGCCTATATGGGGTATGGGGGGTATGTAGGTCGCCGGTCTTAACGGGGCTTGCCTATCAATAGAGTTATCTCCCCCTAGTTCCAGGGTGGGTGTATGTAAAAATTTTCCTGAAAAAATACGGAACACGGAATTTATCCTAAATTACGGGAAAATGCCTATATGGGGTATGGGGGGTATAGCACCATCCTGGGAAACCTACTTCTCGACATTTGCGGTATAGGTTGTGGGGTCTCGTTTTCTTGGTCTCGTCAAGACAAACATGATATGAAGTGTCGCGGAGCGAATCGTTGAAATTTTTGGAAAAAGTTCAGGGAGACCCATATAGTCCCATACTAGGGGTATAGGACCAATGTTTGCCCCACTGGGAAACCTACTTCTAGACATTTGCGGTATGGTTGTTTGGATTTGTTTTCTTAGTCTCGTCAAGACAAACATGATAGGAAGTGTCCCGGCACGAAACGGTGAAATTTTTGAAAAAGTACCATATAGCCCCATATAGACCCATATACGGGTTATGGGGGTATAGGTCCAATGTTTGTCCCACTGGGAAACCTACTTCTATACATTTGCGGTATGGTTGTTTGGATTTGTTTTCTTAGTCTCGTCAAGACAAACATGATAGGAAGTGTCCCGGCACGAAACGGTGACATTTTTGAAAAAAGTCACCGAGGCCTGGGTAGGCCCATAGGCCTATACTGCATGGCTATGGGTGTATAGGTCCATACGGGGTGGACGTGTTGGAGTCTAGGTGGGCCACTAATGGTCCGATGGGGTCGAGTGAGGTCTTATTTTGAAGCTCTCATGCAGGAGCACTTGACTACACTAATGGTTCGTACGTTGTCAATAGTCTGCGCATGCGCAGCCTGGCCGTAGTATAGAAAGCAGGCATTTTTGGGGGGGTGTGTGGGTGTGTTTGGGTTAGAGATGGGCTACTCACGGTTCGAATGGGTCGTGTGAGGTATCCATGTGAAGCATTCGTGAAGGGGCATCTGACTGGACTAGTGGCTCGGGCGTTGTCACCATTCTGCGCATGCGCAGTGGACAAAGGGTATGGACATAGACGTGTTGGGGTCTAGGTGGGCGCCTAGTGGGCCGATGGGATCGAGTGAAGTATCCATGTGAAGCCTAGGTGAGGGAGTTAGACTAGGGTGTCGTTTCCATTCTGCTGCGCAGGTCACATGGGTTGTGACGGTTTTACTAAAACTACCTCCAAACCCAGAAGAGTTCCAATGTTCCCCTTAGACGTTCGGATGTTCAACCTCCGGGGTGCTTCCCGGCCCGGCCCGCCCCAGCCGCAGCGCGCGCGCTCGGGTTCTCCGGAAGTGCGCGTCATCACCGGCAGTGTGCGCGCGGGACAAAATGTCACATCCAGGTCAGAAGGTCTCCCTTTCGGCAAGGTCGGCGACAATATTGCGGCATCGATAGTCAGAGCTTGAACCCCAAAAGGGGATTGTAAATTAACCTGGGAAGGATGGGCAGTTCCATTTGGACCAATCAGCGGTCGAGAAAAAAGAGCCAATGAGCGATCGATAAAAAAACCAATGGACGAGTACTAGGTACACGTCTGCGCCTACATCCGGGTACTGGGATGCTTTCGCCTACGTCCGCGCCTACATCCGGGTTCTTCTCAACATCCGGGTTTCCCAGTGGGTTTTTTCCGTCTTTCATCTGGGTACTTTTACATGCGGGTTCTCATCTTACATCCGGGTTTTTCCATATTTAAAAAATACATAGAACTTATAGTAATAAACTTAATCTATACGTGGTGGACGAGTCTTCAGTCACCGTCTTCCTTTACACGCACCTCAATGAAATGCCCGCTCCAAACCTAGACCAAAACACGTACTTGGTCTGTGGGCTGATTTCATTGGCTCTCTATTTTACTATAGTGCTCTTGCATTCTAACATTGATGGGTTACATTTAGGCCCCATCCTACACCACTGATTTCAGTTTGACTGAATCTCCACATTGGGCATTTATGCATTATGAATAAAACACACAAGACAGGGTTTTTTTGGTGAGATCTCATTTTGTTTTTTATTCAGTGAACAACAACAGCGTGAGAACAACCACGTGAAAACTGAAGCCCAGAACAGGGGGGCT
The DNA here is from genome assembly GCA_036873755.1 of Hanleya hanleyi. Taxonomy (NCBI): domain Eukaryota; kingdom Metazoa; phylum Mollusca; class Polyplacophora; order Lepidopleurida; family Hanleyidae; genus Hanleya; species Hanleya hanleyi. The sequence goes on along the minus strand of JAVTVY010009180.1, from coordinate 6,562 downwards.
TGTACATTGAAAGAACTGAAGCCCAGAACAGGGGGCTTGTACATTGAAAGAACTGAAGCCCAGAACAGGGGGCTTGTAAACTTAAGCCCAGAACAGCGGGCTTGTGTACATTGAAAGAACTTAAGCCCAGAACGGGGCTTGTACATTGAAATGATGGGAGGCCCAGTCATATACGAGTACATCGCGGTCCTCGGCCTTGGGGTACTCGTCAAACATTTGTACGATGGTAGATAAGGGTATTCCCCGGCATCGATGGTACAGGTAAAACAAGCAATATTGTCCGCACACGCTACTGGTCAGGCTTTGCAACGTTTGAACTGTTCCAACACCACGTCTCTGTGCATTGATCCATGAAGTCTGTTAAATCGGGATGGAGGGGTGGCAGGCCGTACGGGTCAAAGTATTCGCCCTGCTGTTCTGCCAAGTACACGGCCACCCAATGTTCACCGGGCCGATCCATCGGTTCGGTGTTGAGAACGTAAGCAGCAGGATACATACGGTCTAATGGGAACACATCTCGGGCGAACACCCCTTGAAAGACCATACGTGTCCCTGGCTCATTCTCCAGCACGGTGGTTATCTGGTCTGTATCCATGTTAGGTGGAAAAGTCACACAGGACGTTGCGCGCCTTGTCCACTTGAATGATGTTGTCAAACTCGGCGTAGCAGATCACATTGACGGTGGTCGCGAGGGCTCGTGCAAAGTGGATTTCCAACCGTAAATTGCCTTGCTTGGCCAGGGCCAGCTGATGGTCGTTCTCTAAGGTGGGGGTCAGATCGAAACAGAACAACGTGTGTCCGTTCCCGTAGTCCTCCCGACTGATGAAATTCCCTTCGTCCTGGTTGATTTGACCGGTGGCTGTAAGCAGGCTCTGATAGGCTCGAATGAAATTCCTGCGCCCAAAGTTCGGTGTTAAGGCCGTGGCTGGGACCTGTTGTCCATCCACATGCAGGGCCACAAAATTGATGCCGAAATGTTTAAAGTCAAACGGATTCTCTGGGTAGGCTCCGCTGAAACTGGTATTTTCCACACAGGCCAGGATCAATCGCTTGGGTAGTTCCCCCAGGAACAGGTTTTCTTTGTTGGCGCCCATATTTCCAGCAGGCACAGAGAACACTTTGGTTTGTACACGTCGGATAGGGTACTGGGCTGGTTTTGTTTCCAAGGCTTTCATGTGTCCCAATTGAACGGCTGGATTCGGTTTCACTTTTCGGACATACAGGACTGCCTCTTGGATAACAATCTTATAGTCAGCTGCATGCCCCTCTACGTTAGTGGCCATCAAGGCGAAGGTCGGAGGCGCCCTTATCAGTCGGATTTTGATGGGGATCTTGTTCAAGAGGTACCGGTCTTGCATGAACATGTCTGCGTGCAGTCGACCCATCATATCCACCGAGGCACCGTTCGCAGTGAAAGCCTTCCGTTTGTTATATCCCACATTGTCCACCGTGTCCATGTGCTCGGGTGTGTCCTGGTAGAATAAGGCGGCTGTCAGCTGAGATTTTTTAGCCTCTCGGCCATACGACAACAGTGTCTCGATGTAGGCTCGATAGGGGTACGTGTTGGTCGAGTCACTGATGAGTTTGTCGCTGAGAAAAATATCCACCTGTTGAAACATCGAGTGCAGCCAGAGATTCGTCGGGCCCACCGTTGCAGCTTGGATGATTCTGGTGCCAGCCCCAGTGACCACCTTCGCTTTCACATACAAGTATGTATGGGCTAAATCCATATAGGCCGTATCCGCATTACTGATGGTGAACTCGATGGGCCCTGTTTCGTTGATGCTGGAGAGCGGGAGATGCTCCACCCATAATCCTTGTTCGGCACTGGTCTGTGTGGGCGGCACGGTCCTCAAATCAAATTCACTGTTGGTGGAGGGACAGGACTCGGCGTGGATCAAGGACATGTTTAAGAAAAAATATCCTGGGTCTTCGATGTGCGTCGTCGCTGGGTCGGTCGTCGACTGGTGCGTGGTCTCGGTGGGGCAGCTCTTTTATTCCCTACGGTGCGTTATGCTTTGGCCACCAAGACGCCTCCCGCTTCTTTGGCCCGCCGTTTCAAGGCTTCTTTGGGTGCCGTACCCCCCAAGACATCACCGGCCAATTGCAGTCCACTGCGTACCGCTTGTTTGCCGATTGCTTTCACCCCACGCGTCACCAAGGGCAGGAACGTTTTGACGATGCTGCCGAGTATGTTCCCCAGTCCATGTCCTCGTTGCATGCGTGCACCGCTAAAGACCGGAAAGCCACCCCCCCGGCCTGTTGGGCATAATAGTCCATATAGCTGCGTGCATTGCACTCGTAAGGTACTTTCATTATGCAAAGTGGGGAGCACGTGCTTGTCGAAAATGAAGTGTCACCACCACTTTCCCGCGTTCGAATGCCACCGGTCGTCCCGTGTCATCTCTTATATCACCGTGATCGTGTTGATGTGGGTTTGTCGTACAGGCAGGAAGAGCATGTGGGTGAAACTGTGGGTGACTTGATCTCCATACAACTTTTTAATGGGCACCACCCGTAACAGAGGTGTGTTGATATCGCCCACGATGTGGTTGTCCACCACGCCCGAGTAGACGTAGAGTCCGTACATACCCGACTTCATATCCATCGGGATCTCGCCTTGGTGGGCAGTGGGACCAGCGAACGTCTGTAGATCGAAACCCAGCATTTGCTGTAGGATAGGACTCAGTACGACACTCGCGTTGGCGGTGACGATAAGCTGTGCCTTGTCGTTGTGTGCGTTGTAATCGAAGTCCACGTGATTCTTGAAGGGAAAGGATTTGATGGGTTTTGATGTATTCGTGACCTCCCGTAGAGCCTTATAATGCAACAGTCTTGTCAGCCCACCCATGAACTCCTTGAGGGTATCGTATTGGCCTTCGGGGAGGGTGAGTCGGGTGTTTTTGCCTTCGTAGGTCACCTCGTACCACACTTCATTGGCTCGCACGTTGTACCACGAGTAAGGGTATTGGATATCCACGAGGCCACATTCCCATCGTCCAGGTAAATGCAACGGTTGCGATAACTGGGTGACGTACTTGGCCACGGTGTTGTCAGGAAACACATCCAGGGAACTGTTACTGGGTAGGGTGAGGTAAAACATGGCGACTGAGCTGTCCTGCTGCTGCTGTTGGTTTTAATAGGTGTTCCAGGCCTTGGGCGCTTGTGTCCGGCGTCGTGTTCGTCGCGTTGACTTGCTATGTGTCACGGCTCTGGAGATGTGGGGTGTCTTGATCGAGGGTGGTTTTTTAAAGGTCTGAAAAGAAGGTGCCCGTTGTGGTGGTGGTGTTTTGGGGGGTGACTCCGGTTCCCATTCGGCTTCCCAGGAAGGTAGTGGGCCACTCGGCGATTGCTGGGTTCGCTGCATAAAGGCCCACCGGTGGGGGTTCCCCACCAATTCCTGTGGTACATGCATGTCTTTCAAGCCTTGAGCGAAGACCTCCCATCCTCGAGGATCGGTGTGCGACCTGCGTTGACGCATCAGGTAATTCACTAAATCCGTCATGTGGGTCCCGGGAACCACTTGATTCTGTACCAGGAGTTTGCCTTTATCATTCCAAGTCATGTTAGGATTCTGTTTCATCCGTTGTAATATCAGGCCAGCTTGTTTCTTGAACGATGCAGGTACACTCTTCAGCACTTCGTCTTCCACCCACTGTGGGGCTGTGGGTGGTACCCCTGGTAATGGCGGCTGTTGGAGCGGTGCTGACGTCGGCGGTGTGTTGCGTGCTGGTGGTGGTGGTGGTGGGGTGGAGAGGGTTTTGTATTGGTCCATGAACGTCATGTACCGTTGAAGGGTCTCATTGTGCCGTTGTACTTTCTCACTGTCGCTTAACCCCGGTCTTTGTAAGATCTGTTGCATCTTTTCATCGAGGGTGTTTATGGTCTTCACCGTAGGTGGGACAGGGTAGGACGATTGGAGGTTTTGAAAGAACCGTGGTTCGACGAGGACCATTGTTTTCGTGTGGTTCATTGTCGGCCGAAGAGTCCACCCAATACTGACCCAACACGGAAGCGGCCAACGGTGCTAAGATGGTCCCGAGAAAGCCGCCTTTCTGTAACACCTTTTTCTTTTGTGTTTAGGGATCCGCTATGGACTAGGGTTCGGAGATTCCGTCTTATGTTTACCAACTTGGTCTTCTGAGCCGAGTCAGTGGGACGTTGCCTTCTAACAGATTGTACCCGATCTCGCACAGACAGCGCACAAGGTCAGGGTCCGCAGACCGCGTACAAATGAGTTCGGACCAATCCCGGGTGGGGCCGTCTTCAATACACGGAGCGTGGGAGCGTGCTTCCTGTACTCGCGCAGACATCATGTACAACTAATGCCAGAAACTCACAACGCTGCTCTTTTTATCTACCTCAGAGACAAAGTCAACCCTGCTGTGGTATTCATTCTTTTTATTATTCCCCATCATCAAACACACAAACCCCAGCTGGGGGAGCCACTGTGGGTGTGTTTACATTATTTTTGCATGTACACCTGGTGGGTCTCTCCGGGAAAGATGCCGGTCCGTAGTCGAAGGTGCTCGGGGGTGGTTTGCTTGAGGTCGAAGAGCATATACCCGTGCTGAGGGGTTGTGGCACCTTTGAAGGCTTCCAACCCAAACGGTGTGCGGCCGGGATACATCTGTCTCGCCAGGTGCAGCAAGTTGGTTTTTGAAGACCACCAGGTAGTGGGCATTTAAGCTGATGTTCCGATGTTTTTTGTTTTTACTGAACAGATTCTGCACAATGTAGATGATGCTGAGCCGTCGATGATGGCTGCCTTTGGTAAAGAGTTGGGTGACCCGCGCATCCGTCTCCGCCATGAGATCATCCAGAACCACCAAGGTGTCGGGTTCCAAATCGGCCAGGTTGGGCAGGCCTTCCACGAACGTGATGTGGGGCATTGCTGCATACGCTTCCTGCCATTCTCCATAACACCACACGACTCGGGCAATGGGTGGGGTGATCATGCTGTCGGCGTGTTGAAGGAGCTTCCTGACGAAGCGCGTTTTGCCGGAGCCCGTTGGTCCTGCGATGACGCAAGTGAAGGGATGCTGCCACCGAGGGTCCATGGTTCGAGCTGTATGCGCTGTCGTGGTAACCCGCCCTTGTAAATTTGGTACGAGTGAACTGGAGTGGTGGTGGTGGGTACAACGTCGGTCGTCGTTGTCTGTACACCAAGTCAGGGATGATGATGGTGGTGGGTGGGTACAACGTGGGTCGTCGTCTGTTCAACTAGGATGAAATCTGTGGTCTTGGAGACGTAGTGGTGTTCTGGGTGAGGTGGGAGTTTCTTACACTGTTGTGGCTTGAAGACGGGGGTGTGGTGGTGATGACTGGGCCTGGATACGGGTTGACTGCGCCTCTGTAGACCGGTTTACGGTGGGCTGCGCTCGCACCGTTAAGCAACGCTGACATAGCTACGTCGTAAAACACACCTCCTCGTACAGCACACTCAGCAGGGTTAGCACTATCACCACAAAGCCCATTTGCGCTTTGCGCAAAGTGGAAGACGCTTTCAGTTCAGAGATTTCCGCTGCACCGTGTTCATGGTCGGAATGGAAACGAAGGAGGACGGGCAGTGGTGTCTGGCTTTATAGTCGTTTCACCTGGTTGGCCGCGACCCAGGAACTTAAGTGCCACCGGCCAGCCTTGCCATTTGACGAAATGAAACAGTTTGCCACGCCGACGTTCCGTTTTCAAAATCTGCTCCACCGTGTAGTAGTCTTGCTGTGTTTTTACGACAGGCTGTAATTCCGTCTCGTAAACGTCCCTAGCAACGGTTCCCCTTGAAGATCTTCCAGTTCATAGACTCGCCGCTGTCGGGGTAGGCGCCGTTTAATCAGGAAGTGTTCATCGCTCCAGTTGGGAAAGTAACTTTTCTCGAACTTGCCCTTGACTTTACTGATCCGTACAGTGTCCCCGACCTTGTACTCCGCCTTCGTCGTTCGCTGCGATGGCCTGGGGTACAACACACGGCGGACTTGGGCTTCATTGCGTTGGGTGACGGTAATGGGCGCTCTCTCTATACTCCGGTGATAGGCTCGATTGTAACCCCTCACCAGTTTCGGGAGAACATCGATGTACCGCCTTGTATTCTTATAGGTGAAATATTTATACACAGTGTTTTGAATGTCCTATTAAACCTTCCACTCACGGAAGCCTTGGTCTCGTTGTACGTATGGAAGAAAAACACCTTCTGGGATTTCAGAAACTGTTGGAGCGGTCTGTTGAGGAATTCCGTGCCTTCGCCGGTTTGCAAATACAAAGGTTTGCGCCCGATCTTGAAGATGTCTTTGAACGCCGCTATGAGATTCGCCCCCGTTTTCGTCCGGATGGGTATCACCCACGCATACTTCGATAGGATATCGATGCACGTCAAGATATACCGATTCCCATCGTTGTGTTTGGCAAAGGCGCTCATATCGACCAAATCCGCTTGCCACTGAGCATCTATTCCTCCCACGATGACCCGGTTCCGTAGAAAATGGCGACGGACAGCTCGCTGTAAGGTATAGGTGTCTTGTTTTCTTAACCAATCTCGGACTTGGGCACGTTGTATCCCCTGGGGTTT
>JAVTVY010009179.1:0-46760 GCA_036873755.1 Hanleya hanleyi | reverse complement strand
ACATGTACATCCAATCTATCTCACAATATATATATATATCAACTTATGAAATTACTCAGCTATCTGTATCTGACAGACCTTAGGGAATTCAGGAAAACTTACGAATGTACAATTGTACCACTAAAAGTTTCAGAAAACTTGACTGAAGCCTGCATGATAAGTGATATTTTTTGCATATAGATTGAGACCTTGTAGGACTTGGTTTATAGAAATTGTATTAGTCTATGTAAATGTTCAGCAGTGACAGAATCAAGAATTCAGACACTCATGCATTTCACAATACAGGTACATGTACAGGTACATGTATGACCTACTTACCACATGCTTTCTACATGTACATGAGGCTGCAGAAAATGACAAACTAGGCAGTGTACAAGCCAGCAGCATAGACACGATTGCGCAACCTGAACTCGGATAGATTTCTTTTGAAACCTCCCTAAGTAAACCTTCTATTTTCTTTGGTTCCCCAAGAAATATTATCAATCTGGCATGTTTATGTATAATAGGGTGTCCGTGATATTTATTATCAGGTCAATCTATTCACTGACAGCCATGACAGTGACATTGTGTAAATAAATTTCTGTCTGTAATGTTGACATCCAGGTACATGTAGATGGCACTGTTTGTTCAACAGAGAATCATGTTTGCATACTTCACTCTTCATATGCATAATAGATTGATGAGCAAATACATGTTTAGTAATATATTTATCCAACAAACATCTCATCATGCATTAAAGCGCAGGTCTGTATGGTGAGGACTCTGTAGCTCTCTGTGAATGGCACAGATACCACCAGATCTTGTACAAACACAGTTTATCTTGAGAACCAAGAAAATGACAATTAAAAATCCATGCCTTACATTTCCTCAACACAAAATACTGTTGGTGATCAAATGTATTAGAACAGAAAGCGGATGACATGATACAAAAGGGCTTCAATAACAATTAGAATAAAAAGTCGAAAAAATAAAGTAGAAATTGCTATTTACTGATTTCAGGCAAGCAATGCGACCGAAAAGGGTTGAAAGTGTGCTTTCGCTTCACCCATAATCGATTTTTGAAAATGAACAGTAAAAATGGTGCTCATGAAAAGAGAGTTTTTGTCCTCCGCCACGAAGTGGTGGGAGGACTTGGAAATGCTAGCCATCCGTCCGTCCTTCCGTCCGTCCATCCGTCCTTCCGTCCGTCCGTCCCCCAACTTACTGCCAAAATGTTGTGGGTCGAAATCTCACCTGATGAGATGTCGCGGACCAAAATGTTCTGACAACATTATGATAGATTCATCATGTTCAACTTGACCAATGGTGTGTACAAGTGACTGTGACAGCACAGGGGTTGAAATGTTCATAAAATACCTGCAGGACATTTGTCAAGAATTGTCCGGTACATAATTAAAATACATGTAAACTGACTGAAAACCTGCAGGACAGTGCCAGTTTTCTGCCGGACATGTCCTGCAAATAGATAGCAATTTAGACCCCTGCAGCAATGTTCTTTGTTTTCCACTCCCACATGTATGCATTAAGGAGGTTCAAGATAAATCCAATGGGGATCGCCAGCCACGCTAGGCAGCGCTAGTGCTCCAACAGGTAAAGAAGACGTGGCGTCATCAAACGAACAATTATAACGTCGTTACATTATGACGTTGTCTTTGTGATGTCAAGAAAAACGACATACGCATGCGTCATTTACCTCTTGGTACACGTAGCCACCTGGCGTAAGTTCGAGCTGGCGAACCCCACTTTATGTCTACTGCGCATGTTTCTGCACTTCTACCTAAATAGTGATATTTAATGGAGAATGAAAACACAAGCTCATAAGTGAACAGATAATTGTGAAAGGATTTTTAATTGGATAATGTGTTTTTCAAATTTTGAGGCAGTACCCCACATTTTTATTAGATTTTCCGATTCAGCATTGTTCCAGAAAACTACGGAGGCATTTTGGAGAAAATGACGTTTTAACTTCTTAGAAAATATTAGTTTTTCTATGAATTTTTTTTTTCTTTTTCTCATAGAATTCCTATCTATTCCCATATATTAGAGTAGGGTTGAATCACTATAGTAGATTATATTATAAATTCCTAGATTATGCAAAATGAAGCCTGGTGACCCCTGAATTTTACCCTTATTTTGAATGTTGAAGAAAATGATGACATTACATTTTCAAATTTTCTGGAAACTCCTTAACGTCAGTTACAACTTACATTGTATTGACCATGATACCTGTGTAACACAGGGCTGTAGCCAGCCCTTCACTTCAAAAGGGCACATCAGTGGGTTCACTGTATGAGAAAAGGGGCAAACAAGGGGTTCACTTCAGTCTGAAAAGGGCATTTGTATGAGAAAAAATTATACACTTTCAAAAGAGGTTTCGTCCGAACCCAGAAAACCTGCCATGGCTACAGGCCTGAAACATGTATAAGGAATTACTATCAAATTGATTGTTTTGTGATATGATTTCATCACACTTGTGGGTGGCCAAGCTGCCAAATCAGTGATATCATATTATATAGACCATTGTAAAAGTTATCGTAAGTTTTAAATTAATAATATACTCAGTTACCATGGTTACCTGATGTTTGATGGTGAAATCTGTTAATGTTTGTAGATGTGGACAATAGAGGAGAAGAAGATGCCACACCCCTTCATTATGCAGCTCGTTATCGGAGAGAAACCAAGACACGGAGAAAAGCTGATGAAAATAAGGTTGGGAAACTTATTCTTAGGGTTTCATGTATCTGAACATTGCTTAACTACTTTCCAGGTATATTTGTCTTAAAAGATATTAAACTATGATACGTATGGAACACTTGTATTTCAAACTATGGGTTACAAACACTGGTGCAATTTTAATATGACCATACTCCTACAATATTTCTCACATACATCATAACATATTTTCAGTGATATTCGTATTCGTTCCTAAATATTCTCTCTATCAATCCTTTCCATCAAAGATGTGAACCAGTAATTTGTGGAGAGGATGAGAGTGTTTATGTGATAATGATGATGGAATCTGCGCGAATACAAGACATACCAATCTTACTGCGCCACTAAGTCACACCATGCACGTTATAAGCAGTGAAGCTGTTGCTAATGTACATGTAGTCTAGCTAGACTGATGTAAGCATGGAGATGTTTAGTTCATTTGTTTCTGATAGTATATATTGAAGGTGAAATGCAAAGGTTTCATATTTTTCTTTTTATGCTCTCCATGGGTTAGCTACTGTTGTAACTATCAGTCTATTTACTTCATTTGGTTTTATTTGAAGTATTTTGTTTCCTAGTAGCTTTAGAAAAGTGCTTTAAAATTGGTATCTCAAATCCCGCCAGATTTAAAAATGAAATCCACATTGCTTATCTGCCCTTGTTTGACGCTGGTTTGTGACGTCACATCAGACCACTTAGCTGGACGTCAATGCTTGTAACGTTGAGCCTTCGGGAGGCTGGTCTGATGTGACGTCACAATCAAGGAAAGATAAGCGATGATGGTTTGCAAATCAGAATTCAACTGGGCTTCGGGTACCAACTAGTTAAAAGCTTCTAACAGACAAACGACTTCAGAATAAATGAAGCAAAGTAGATATAAATATCGGTCTATCATTGTTCTACCAAAACAAAATATGGAAATGAGAATCTAAAAACCTTTGCATTTCACCTTTAAACTGTTTTGGTTAAATGATTGATTTTTGTCAACAGGACAATTGGGATGACACAGACGAGGTAGTTGTTCATTTCACATTGGCATGACCGGCATCAGGAGATTTTCTATTTTACATTATTTTTGCATGAATTTTACTGCCATGGAGTTACTTGACAGAAGTCAGAGATGCATGCTGTATCTCAAATATTGACTTGAGAGTCCATTTTGTACAAAGTGCATGATGACCTACACCAGATCTCTCAACTTTTACTTTTGTCAAGGCATGAGATTTGAGTATATCCACTCGGGATTACGAGCCCCCTGAAAAATGTGAAATTGTAGGCATCATATCATACAATTTTTTGGATTTTTACCCCTCAGCCAAATTTGGTCGAAGGGTATTGTCGTCTTCATGTACGTCCGTCTGTCTATCCGTCTGTCCATCACAATTTTCTCGTTACCATGACATCAATGACCTAACCTAGACACACCAAAATTGCAGTGCACATCCGTATGCTCATGACCCAGAACTCTATTGAATCTGGACCCGATTGGGTGGAAACTTTGGCGATCATCTTTAATTTATGCGAAACGATTAATCTTGTGTATCTCGGATACCATTTCGCTGTTCAGTGTGAAACTTGATATAGATCATCAATACATCAAGAAACTTTTAAGGAATGACTGAACCAGTTTCCGTGATTGGGTGGACACCATGGCAGCCATCTTTAATTTATGCAAAACCATTAGTTCAGTGTGAAACTTGGTATAGATCATCGATACATCAAGAAACTTTCAAGAAATGACCAAACCAGTTTCCCTGACTGAGCAGAAACATACTTGGTGACCATTTTTAATTTCTTCAAAATCATTAATGATCTATATCTCTGATATATCGTTTTATTGCTTCGTATGAAACTATACATTATCGATACATCAAGAAACTAATTAATGACAACCAGTTTCTCAGATTAGGTGGAAAACTTGATTGCCATCTTTAATTTATGCAAAATCTATACCTTTGATACTGTTCAAGTGTTTGATGAGACTTTGTATTCATCATCAATACATCAAGAGACTAACAATGAATGACAGAACCGTTTTCTCTGATTGGATGGAAACTTTGGCAGCCATTTTTAATTTATGTAAAATCATTGATCAATCTATATATCCTTTGATACTGTTGAGGAGTTCAGTATGATACTTGGTATACATCATTGATACAGCAGGAGACAGGTAATGACTGCCGGTTTCTCTTGGGGGCCATTTCAAACTGAATTTTTGTTAATAATCTGTATATATTTCACTTGACTGCTTGGTGTTCCTGATGTCTTCAAAGTAGTACGGTTCAATTTGAATACATTATAAATGGCTGGTGCCCAGAGCTGATGGGTTTCCTGATGCACAGCTTCATATTTATTCCATGTAACAGCGGGCCATTAAGATCTCACCGTTCATGGAGCTTTCATGCTTTTCAATCATGTCCCGAATTTTTTAGAAATTACATATTCCTTTTCCTGCAAACTGGAGCAATTTTGAATGGTTGTTGGTATTTTATAGATAATTTCACTGAAATGCCCAGATATGTGAGATTTGGATGTAGCTGCATGAGAACATGAGACAGATACATGTCAAATGCACGAGTCTCCTGCCAAATGCCTGAGAGTTGATAGGTCTGCCAACACAGTCTGTATTAGCCAGGATCATTAATAAGTCTATTTGAGAGGAAGTTTTGGGGTAAGACCCAATATGTCGTTATTGTTTTCTGCCTACAATGTACATGTAGGTAAACTTTGTAAGATAATATCACCCAGAATACAGATCTGACAGTTTGGAAATTTATGTGACCCGTCAATGGGCCCTGTCAGGTATGATAGTAGAACTCCCGGCCCACTTTTTTGCTGGTTGAGCTTGAAGCAAAATGGTTTGGGATGGTATTTGATTATAAGAAGAAAGATCAGAGCAGGAAGATGGGCACAATTAAAATCAAGGTTCACTTGTACTTTCTTATCTATTTTCATTATGCGGTTTCTGTTGCAGTAATTTACTAACCTTTGATTCTGGGAAAAGATTAATTAGAGGTTTTGGAAAAAGCTACATATTCAACTAATTACATTTGATTACATGAATTCATTTTCTTTCAGTCTGTACAGTATCATGGATAATGAGTTTATGATCTGATAATTTTATCACCTATTTATTCTGCTGTTTCGGTCACAGTAATATTATAATATTTCATTTTGGGAGAAGTTTAATTTGAGGTTTGGGGAATGTAGAAAGGTACATATTCAAGTACCCATAATAACATAGGATAGCATTTGGGGGAATGTTTGGTTGTCTGATTTCTGGTATTAAAGGGTAGGTATTAATTCACTGTAAATTGATGATATCAATGATACTCACATCTGTCGTACATTACCAACAAGATCTCAATAACACAGTTCAGGTGCCATGCATGTAGATCCATACAATATGTATTAGACCGGTTTATCTTACATTGTATGTATATTTTGAATTTTTTCTTTACATTAACAACTCGCATGATGATAACCCAATCTCATTAAACTCAGATATGATCACTGATGTACCATCTGAAATAAAAGCTATATCTAGATCCTGTGCAAGCTAAATGAAGTTCGAAATTATTTTTTGTCAAATCAAGTGGCTCATTAAATGAAACAAATGAAGTAAATTAATACATAAGCACATGAAACATGTTGGCTCCATTTGTTGTATTGTAAATAAACCATATCCAAGCAATTATGGCATTAACCCAAGTTACATTACAAGGTGGAGGAAAGATTTCAGTTTTTTTCTCCTTTTTTTTTTTGGTCATGTGTATTAGATGGTATAATTGAGTGATCATACCCAGATCTGAGTTCAAAATTAGATTGGATAATAACCCAGTTTATGACAATTGATGTCACTTCTGATTATGTATTGATGCTTCATTCTCAGCATGGATGTTTTAATGTTGGCATGTTGATACTGACTGACAAGGCTATTAATAACTGACTGTCACTGTGACTGACATGGCCAAAGATTGTTCATATCAAATCCAGACTGTTTACATATTGACAGATTGTTCACTCTCCAGTATCATTATGTGTTCATATACTATTCCTACAATAAACATGACAATGTAAAATAGGCTAAAAAACTTTTATTATTGCAATTTTTCTCAGGAAAACTATCCTCATCCTTGTAAGGCTGTAAAACTGAATGTATATAGCCTATTTATACAGGCTATTTTACATTGTCGTTTTTATTCTAGGTGTAGTTAAACCTGCATACTAGAGTATATGTTTCATACATTGTATATACATATTTTAACTGAGATATCATGATATAACTCACTATATTTATATGTTTGTTGTATTACATTTCCCTTCAAAATGATAGAAGGCCTAACAAAGTTGATAAGTTCATTCTTAGGCACTCTAGCAAATAATTTTATCATGCATGTTGCACATTTTTATTCAAGTTTTTCGCAAAATATGTCCCGTGGTAGATAATCCTGTGCATATTGATAAACAGTGCGCAACATTACTTTCCTGCTGTTGTCGCAAGTATATGATCCTTAAGCCTTCTTTCATCTTGTAATTTTTTTTCATCTTTCTTATAAAGGGAGATAATTTACTGGTGACATCAGAGTTGAATATGATGAGGCCTTAAAACCTGTGTGTCTGTCTGTATAATGCTGACAAGATGCTAGAACTTTGCATAATATATGGAATTTCACAGACAGAGACCATCAACAATATTGTGGAGTTTTTGACTAGAAGATGGGTTTAAGCATTAGCTTCAACAACAGTTGAACCCATTTGAAAAACAACGGAATCAGTTAAATTACAAAGAAATGAAAGGCCATTTGCTTAGCCCATTTTGGAAATTGTCTTTGTAACTTTGTTTGGCTTTATATGTACATTAACTACAGAAATTTTGTTCACTTCACTTCACCTACCCTATTTCTTCGAATTATTCAGATGGCAAAACTTAAGTTCAGGCTACTGTGGAGAGAAATTCTACAAATTTCACTAGCTTTGTTTGCAGTTCTTGGGATGATTAACATATCCATGCTGCTCCTGTTGCTTCAATTCATTTTGCTGAGAAGCAACAGGAACTTGATAATGTGATGTCTAGCACTGTAATATCACTTGTCTTTGTTGCACCATGTAAGCGTCCTGTTTGTGTCTTGTGTGCTGTCCTCAGTGTTTTATAAGGTGGATGGAGGGTGTCTGGTTCCATGCTGCTTCAGAGATTTCTTCTTTGAAGTAGCAGGAATGCAACTGGGCTGGGTGGTGCTTAGTTCGTTCGTCGCGATATAGCTGAAATATTGTTAAAAGCGACGTTAAATTCTATTCACTCAATAACTCACAGTATTCAGCCTCAGTTGACATAAAGATGGATTTTTTTCTGCTTCTTACATGGTTATACATGGATCGACTTGCACGGTTATACATGGATCGACTTACACGGTTATACATGGATCGACTTACACGGTTATACATGGATCGACTTACACGGTTATACATGGATCGACTTACACGGTTATACATGGATCGACTTACATGGTTATACATGGATCGACTTACACGGTTATACATGGATCGACTTACACGGTTATACATGGATCGACTTACACGGTTATACATGGATCGACTTACACGGTTATACATGGATCGACTTGCACGGTTATACATGGATCGACTTACACGGTTATACATGGATCGACTTACATGGTTATACATGGATCGACTTACACGGTTATACATGGATGGACAGACTATTTGTGGACATTACACTTATGAATGACATGTAACAGACTTTATTTTATAAATGTACCAGCTATACATTTCAATCATTTGACAATAATATACCAAACTTTATCATTGGTGGGAGGTGTTGTATAAGCCTTGTTTATGTACTGACCGCTCTAGTTCAGAACTATAGGAAATCAGTTGAGGGCTAATTGAAAAAACCACGATTATCATCACTGAGGTTTTAATTTATCGCTATCTGATAGAGTAACATCTGAAACTACATATGTATAATGTTGGTCATTGATACAAAAAAAAACCACCCTAACATACCTGAGTGTTTGAATAGCACCGAAGTCCATAATATCCAGGATAATATCACAGTGTTGTTGTTGTTTTGCCACAGGATGACGGTAGTACAGGACTTGTTGGGGACCTGGCTGAGAGCAATGAACAAGAGTCTGTGGTCCTATATCTGGTATCTAAAGGAGCTGACATAAACTCTGAAGACAAGTATGGTCTGAGTCCTCTCCACTTTGCCTCTATGAGAGGTAATGAGGTGGCTGCTAAAGAACTGCTCAGCTGTCCAGGTATCAAGTATGAGGTAGGGGATATTAGTCAAGTTTGAGATGGTGAAAACAGTGGAACTCTTCATATATGAAGGGACAAATAGCTGTATCACATGACTTATGGTAGGGTCAGACTGCCTAGGAAGTGATGAAAGAAACTTTCCCATTGTTCATAGTTATGAAACTGATAGGCTATAAAATTAAGACCGCACAGCGGTGGCTTAGTGGTTAGAGCATCGGCCTCGTAAGCGGTAGATACTGGGTTCGATCCCAGGCCGAGTCATACCAAAGACTTGAAGAATGGAACTTGTTGCTTCCTCGCTTACGCTCAGCATTAAGAGGATAGAACAAGGACTGGTTCACTTGGTGTCAGTATAATGTGACTGAGTGGGGTGTCATGTCTGCCTATGGCACGATATTTCAGTGGGACAGCATGATAAAATGGCAGCATTAGATCTGCTCTGTTACAAGTAGGTACCCCCGCCCATTCCTCTCCCCCCCCCTTCCCTTCCCCGTCGTGATAGCTGAAAAAATGTTGAAAGCGACGTTAAACCCTATTCATTCACTCTCTCACTATAAGTTTATAAACAATGAGAAATGCACACTGGCCCAAATCCTGTCCAATTTTGTCACAGATATTGAAATCTATAATACAGGATCATTAATCACTGACTGGCATTCTCACCCTATCAAAACCTCTGTGTAATCATTCCACGCAGAAAAGTCCCAATTTCTTTGACACTGATGCACTGTAGCCCAGGCCATGCGTTCCAGGCCATGCTGAGGTATATAGAATCAAAGATATCTGCCTTATCCAATTTACACCACATATGCATTTATTCACCAGTACCCTACCAGTGGTCAGTGATGACTATAAGGTACAACTATGCATCCAGTCAGGATGTTACTTGAAGGATCATAGTTTGCAGAACTCCATCACTCAAACATCATTTTCATTTCCACTTACAACACATAGCACTGTGGCGAGACCGAAAGCCTGTCGAAGTCACGAACAGGAATTTCAAATTTCTTTTGTCACGATAGTCTTTCACTCATTGTATTATTGTATATGGCTATATAGCATACTTGACTGCTGTAAAAACGTAGGTGAGAGTTCACAAAAATTTTCAATTTCGAGACTGATGTGCTGATTATATCTTCAATTTTATGTTAGATATTATAATACTGCACTCATTTGCACATGTAGTTGCTGTTACAAGACCAGTGTTGTTGATCAGTTAATGTATTTGCCCCCACAGGCTGAAGATAAACAGAGAATGACTGCCTTACATCAGGCTGCTATCCACAACAACATGGAGGTAGCTAAAATGTTGATTGAGGCAGGCGCTAACCTGCGATGTAAAGATGAAGAGGATTGTACACCACTACACCATGCCTGCTCGGAGGGTAATGCTCAGATAGTCAACATGTTGTTCCATGCTGGCGCTCAGTTAGATGGCTGGGTCACTATTTCACAGGTGAGCTTCATATGAGATTGAAATTTGGAATGTCTCTCGCCCACAACTCCATACATGTTTACAGGTAAGGTCATTCAGAATA
Source organism: Hanleya hanleyi (assembly GCA_036873755.1). Taxonomy (NCBI): domain Eukaryota; kingdom Metazoa; phylum Mollusca; class Polyplacophora; order Lepidopleurida; family Hanleyidae; genus Hanleya; species Hanleya hanleyi. The sequence goes on along the minus strand of JAVTVY010009179.1, from coordinate 36,225 downwards.
ACTGTGATCTGTCCTTCGTCGACCCTTCCACAGTGTACGATTCCCAGATTTACCTGTTTGGTTGAATAATAAAATAACAGAGTCTTCCTTCATGTACTCTGTGCAGTATCCGGGCCACTTCGATCATTTTACGGTAGCTAAATAATTTTGTTGACTTTCATTCGCTTTTATTCTGTAGATGGTCACAGACACCGATGTAGATGGTAGCACCTGTCTCCATTTGGCAGTTGACAGTGGTCACCATGATGTAGCAAAAATGTGTATAGAGAAGGGTATGGAAATATATATTTTTTTTTATGCATACTACATGGACCTGTGCATACACGATATGTGTGTAATTTACTCATGTTTGTATTCTCAGATTGATATTGGGTTGGGTATCTGTTACTGTCTGTCTATCGTTACACTGGAAAACAATTCTGGGAAATAATTCACAAGGTATACAGCATTAAATCTCAAATTTGTAGACATTATAGTAACTTTAGCAGGGAAGAATATGACGTCAAATCTGATCACACACCCCAACCTCTCCACAGTGCATGCTCCCTTTCACAGACTTACTCCACTTAGAATCTTTGAATCAGATCGAATAACTTCTTCAGTTTTGCGCATGTGATGAGCAAACCACTTTTCATATTCTCGGCCTGTATAAACGAGGATAAAAATCTCTAGATCATTCTTTTGAATGCTATGTCAACATAGGTATCATGCAACATTGAAAATATATGATTTACCATAAATGATGTCACTTCCGGCGGTGTGCTGCTCAGGCGGAATCCTGTCTGAAAATCTGACTGTTTGCTGGGGTATAGTGCAGTGGTTGCACACACTGTTTACTGTCATGACTGTGGGGTCAGGGTTGGGGTCAGGGTTACTATGGGGTCAGGAAAATGTGTTCTATCCTACTTGTACTACTCAGAACCATGTGTCTGTCTGTACATGTAATATCTTGAAGATTGGGCAAGGGTTCGCATTCTTTTAATAGCTTACCACACATTGATGTATGACTTCCCACAGGTGCTGACGTCAATGCTCCCCGAACCCATTACGCCTTCCCCTTACATCTGGCTGCTGTGGCAGGGGACCTGAATATCATCAAACTTTTACTGGAGAGGGGAGCCCGTGTAGATGTACTGAATGATTCCATGGAGACTCCACTTCACAAGGCTGCCGCTTTCAACCATACCAAAGTAGTTGAACACTTGGTTAGGAGGTATGTTAGACCTTAAGTTATAGACGTCTTGATTAGAATCTGGTCATTTTTGTCCGTCTGTCTGTTTGTTCATCCATTGGTGTAAACATAACATTTTTATTCTGAGATTATCAGATCTACACCACAAATGCATCTGGTCACAGTTAATGACCCTATTCGAGATCACTCATCTTTTCTTGTCATCAGTTCACAGTAATATGTTGTTAGCAGGTGAGAACAAGTTAGCCTTTTAGTGTGTTAACCTATATCTCTGTTAAATCATCAAAATGAAGAACCAATTTCACCATCACCAGAGAACTCTGATGCCTGACTTATTATTCTACAACTGATCTAATCTGCTCTTTCACATTAATCCTTGGACAATGCTTGCCTCGAGCACTAACATGTGCGGTTTGTTCTCATGATCTTTCCCTTATCTTTATAACCTGTGATATGTTTCATATCTATTGATAACTGGTGTAAGTATGATAATATGGATCAAATAGTCCTACCACGCCAAGAAAGGACCAATAATCTTTATGATGATTTTGGCAACATCAGGTCAAAAATAAATCACTGATTAAACATATTTTTTGGATTAAAGTGATAGCAAAGTGCTCCATTTAACGAACTGGAGCTCATGCAGCCAAACATATCTCAGTGCACTGCCTGCTGCCATCGAGGTAAGATGGCATTGTCCAGGGATTAACTTGAATTATAGTGGAAATGCCCCATTATCAGACACACAATATTCAAATGAATCAAATCATTGATGTCATGCTGTTAGTTTTAGTTGAATTTGTTAGTACTTTCATACCTTGTATTGGAGTTGTACAATAAAGCGATAAAAATAGATTGAATTGAATTGTTTTTGATGAACAGGGGGGCAAAGGTGAATCGTAAGGATAAGGATAACTACACCCCTCTTCTGATTGCTTGTGTGAAGGGTAACGCTGATACCATTGATATTCTACTGGAAATGGGAGCTGATATCACCATCATGGACAAAAATGATAAAACCTGTCTCTACTTAGTGGCTGAAGAAAACAAGTTAGCTGCTCTGCAGGTCAGTATATAGACTGGACGACGACGTAGTATCAACTATCCATGTTACATAATGAAATTGAAAATTATATCTCCAACACATGGTGATGCGATATTAATTGTGTGAACTTGAGAACTGTAGACCAGTCTTAGACTAGGATTATAAACTTGTAGATCCTATAGATGGAAGTAACTGTGAATGCCTTAGTATTCACGGGTCTAAAAAGTCACAGTTAAAGGTATATTCATGAATGTTAATTCCCGTTCATACAACTTCCATTATTATATATGTAACATATGGGGGGGAGGAGAGGGCATATAGGGCTCACTTGGTCTAACTTGCCCGGATGATATTTGGGCCAATATTTGATCAACAACTTCAAAACTTGCGTGGAAGATCCTTAGTACCTTGCAGATGTGCACTGTCAGTTTTGTTTTGCCCGTTTTGATGATACTTCCCAGAGTTATGGCCATACAAAATCGATAAATGCTTGTTCAGTCCAAATCTCAATTACTATTTGAACGACAACTTAAAACTTGTCTGGACGATATTTCGGCTACTATTTGATCGACAACTTTGAAACTTACATAGAAGAGGCTTACTACCTTGTAGATGTGCACTGTCAGGGATTGTTTACCTGTTTATGGCGGCCTTTACCATCAACATCAATGTATGATTGTCCGGTCCATACCTCGGTTACTGTTTGATCAACATAAGTGTATGATTTTCCGGTCCATACCTCGGTTTAAATACTGTTTGATCGACATCAGTGTATGATTTGTCCAGTCCATACCTGCACTGTAAGGTTTTTACCCCTTGGCAAAAATTTGGTCAAATGGTATTGTTGTAGCCTTGGGCGGCCATCTTTAATTTATGCAGAATCATTGATGATCTCCATCTCTGATAACATTCAAGTGCTTGATGTACAATTTTGTATACATCATCGATGCATCATGAGAATTATGATGAATGACACAACTGGTTTCTCTGATTGAGCGGAAATCTTGCCGACCATTTCTAATTGATGCAAAATCATTAATGATCTATATCTTTGATAATGTTCAATTGTCCAATATGAAACTTGGAACACATCGATGCTTCAGAGACTTCCAACAAATGACAGAACCAGTTTCTCTGAAACGTACTTGGTGAACATTTTAATTTATTCAAAATCATTAATTATCAGTATCTCTGATACCGTTTTAGTGCTTCATATGAAAATATACATCATCGATACATCAAGAAACTTACAATTAATGACAACCAGTTTCTCTGATTAGGTGGAATACTTGATTGCCATCTTTAATTTATGCAAAATCTATACCTTTGGTACTGTTCAAGTGTTTGATGCAAGACTTTGTATACATCATCAATACATCAAGAGACTAACAGTGAATGACAGAACTGTTTTGGATGGAAGCCTTGGTGGCCATTTTTAATTCATGTAAAATCATTGATGATCTACATGTATATATCCTTTGATACTGTTCAAGTGTTCAGCTTGGTATACATCATCAATACATCAAGAGACAAGTAATGACTGCCGGGTTTCTCTGATTGGACAGAAACCATGAGGGTCATTTCTAATTGCAAAATTTTTAATAATCTATATATATATGTCACTTGACTGCTTGGTGTTCCTGATGTCTTCAAAGTAGTACGGTTCAAATTGAATACATCATGAATGGCTGGTGCTCAGAGCAAACAGGCTTTCAGCAGGGATTCATACAAGTCAAAAATTTTACCACCGAAAACTCAATATTACTCAAAATTGAGTTTTCCCAGTGGTGAAATTGAGTTTTCAAAATTTTTTACCGCCAATCCAAACATTGCGATCGAGTTTTCAATTTTTTTTTACTACCGATTCACTTATTGGTATTGAGTTCTCAAATGTTTCAACCACCACCATGCTGGTGTCAATAACACATGATATTGATGGTTCAGCGGTAGTTGATAATGGCACTTTCCAAAATAGATTCATATTACTCCATATTCAATATTTCAGTTCAACTTTAATTAAGGCATTAGCCACCTGTCTAAGCCATTTACTTATGTGGTTCATCATAAAACATTCACAGAAACAATCTTGAGCTTTTGGTCTGAGCCGATTCATATCGAAAAACATGTAATGTACATTGAAACTAACCACGGAAATGAACATCCAACTTCTGATCATTTAGACAAAAATAATATTTTATTCCGTCAGTAGGAACTCTTAAAATCATGCTTGGCAAGTCTGAAAAATTTGAAGAGAATCATGTCAAAACTCTAGGCTGATTCTACAATGTTTTAATTGATTAGTACATTGCATTGAATTGGAGAAATGGTGAAGTCTGAATCCCAATAACTTTGACAAAAATCTGAATTGTCTAAAAAAAAAAAAACAGGTACACATGAGGCATGCATGTGAAGTTTCAAAATCATCCTGTAGAAATTGTGGAGTTAAATGTCAGTGATACACTGAAATTATGTCAACACTTATTGATTACACAACCACGATTTGACATAAAAACGGACAGAAGGGCAGACAGAGTAAAACAAATAATGCTTGGCAAAGAAATGGCAAAGTCTGATTCCTGTGAGTTTTTATCCTTGGAAAAATGCGCACCAAACACGCGCGAAAAAAACTGAGTTGTAGTGAATAAATATTGAGATCTTCAAGAGATAAGTCGAGTTCCCAACTGAAAATGTTGAGTTGTCCTGACAAATTATCAAGCAAAATCGTTGTTGTTGTTGCCTTCACTCTTTCAACTCGCGAGTGTTACTGTTAGACGTTAGCGCTTGTCCGCTTGTCGGGAGCAAGTAAAAATCGGCACGGGCAATGCAACGTTCATGTTAGCTGCCCGTATTGGCAAGCACGATTTTCTTCCGATTAAAATACTCACTGACGAAGTTTTATTGAGCTCTTATTCTCCTAAATAAAGCGTCAGAATCACTCGGCTTGTTTTGGTTCTGGTTTCGTTTTCGACTTGAAGTTGCCAGGCATGAACAGTCGATATAAATATCTATAGGCTGACTGCGCCACATTGAGCCAACAACAACAATTAACAACATATTAACAACAACAACACCACACGTGGTAGCACGCTTTGCGCCTGTGAAAGGTAAAACTTATTGTCATTTTCGCGGTAAGATCGTCATTCGATTGAGTTTATTTCGTAATTTGGGGCTGTCAAATTAACTTTGACCATGTCTGGCGAATTGAGTTTTCCACAAAAAATTGAGTATTTGTCCAGTAAAACGAAAGCAATTGAGTTTCTCACCATACGAATTGAGTTTTCAAAAAATTTTTACCACCGATTACCGGTGGTAAAAACCGACTTGCATGAATCCCTGTTCAGATGTGCAGCTTCGTATTGTTGGTTTTGATGATTTTCTCCAGAGTTATGGCCCTTTATTGTCAACAGCAATATATGATTGTCCGGGTCCTGTCTCGGTTACTATTTGATGGAAAACTTAGAAACTTATGTGGAAGAGATGCTTAGTACCTTGCAGATGTGCACAATCTCCTTTATCGGTGTAAAAGTTTGAAGTTTTCATGGTAGATGTTTAGCATCATGTAGATGTGCACAGTCCGGTTTGTTACCCGACCCTTACGGTGATATTTTCCAGAGTTTTGACACTTTTATTGTCAACAGCATTTTTTGCTATACAGTACATGTGCATTATGGGACTCTAACTTCCTGACTACCTTAGGAAGAAGTTTGATACTTACCTGGTTAATTATTATGTACATCAGTGTTTTTTTAATTCACTTTTTCTTCATCGAAACTCAATTGTTTTTGTGCACATTCCCATCATTAAAAAAATTCCTTTTTTTTTGTCAATACTCAGTTTCCAAATTTTCAAAAAACTCAATTTGCAATAGTTTTTAATCGAGGTTATGTGGCTAAAAAAAACTGTACATATGAACTTTCATGTTTTCCCGCAGCCCTGGGGCAGGCGGGGCATGGGGGGTGGAGGTTATACATCCAACCAATCTCGGATTGATTCTGTCCTACGTTTTATTTAAATCAGCCTGTCACAACAGAGATAACCTGTGATTACTTCAGTGATTACAAAACAATTGTTTTCAGGACAACCAGCTAGCTTTATATACTCATAACCTAATTAGCTAATTGAAGCAGACAGTTCGTTAAATTTACCACCGACCTATCAATTTCCTGATCCTGCTGAACCGCGAATGTTAGATTCCATGAAAAGAGATTATAAATGAAGCCACTAGTACGTGTAATTCCTTCAAACAATAGGACATTTACAGTACATGTTCAAAGAAGTTTTTCAACTGAAGTTGTGTGATAGCTGATAATATTGCTATATTTTTCAGCGACTGTTAGCCCACAAGGGAGCTGATGATCTGATGAAGTGGAGTGATCGCTATGACAACGAACCTCTTCACGTGGCAGCTATGAATGGCTATCTATCCATATTGAAGGTGAGATTGATTCTATGGTAGTATTCATCATACTCTGACAAGTTATACTAATAAGAGCTAAAGCACAAATAGTCCTTCCCTTCCACAGTCTTTGGTCCATATTGGCTCCTATATTTCCTATATTTTTTAGTCATTCCTATATTTTGCTATACTTTACTCAAAACCTCCTATATTTTTCTTTATTTTGACTTTTCTCATGAAAACTTTCACCAATGCTCTGAAATGAGTCAAATTGGGTTGAGGAAATACATTTTAGAAAAAAATGAAAACATTTAAATTTCTCTTGTTGAACAAAGCAACAGAAGGGGTCTCCCCAGTCACCACCTCTATGACTGCATTCAGTGGAAATGATTTGATTAAACATCAGAAAACTACCAAGCTCGGAATATACAATGTAGTAGTGACCTGTCTTACACTCCTTTATTTCTAAATATTTTAATAAGAAAATTCCTATAATTCTCCTTTATTTTGGCAAATTTCTTCCTATATTTTACTGTGAGCCACTTGAAGGCCTGTATTAGTGTTACATGACTACTGTAACCATGGTAACTGAATAGATATGAATACCACAAATTTTTGATTACAAAATATCTACATGGCAGTGTAACTAACATCACAGGACCTACGAAGCAGGGTAGGCATTAGGACTCTTGACACAAACTGAACTCTTGGAAATCCCCCCGCCCCAGGTTGAAATCCTGCCTATATTAAGATGGGCACTGCCCAGGTCAGAATCACCAGTGATCTTCATCAAAAATCACCAGAAATTTTCATCAAAAGTAGGTCAGCTCAGAACTTGCTGGTAACAGTCCTCTGATGCACCTTCTTGCCAAAAATCAAGGTTCTAATGTCAACTGTTCTCCTTATTTTGCTGACGAAAGCATTCAGATGGACTCACTCACTCATTAACGGACAATTTGCAAAACAGAGCCTACTTCGTAGGAATAAACCATATATCCTAACAGGTCCTTGACAACATGTGAGAAATTGAAACTAGCTCGGCATTGTTATCTTTTGCACAGTGCCCCAACACAGAGGATAATTATGCAAACCCTCATTTGAAGAGAAAGTTCATTCTTCAGTGATCAACTTTATGTTTTTATCACAACAATATGTTTGTATTTTCAGTGTTTGTTGGAGCACAATGCGGATATTGACTGTAAGAATGAGGAAGAACAAACACCTCTCCACTTGGCTGCCAAATTTGGACGGACAAAGTAGGTTTCCTTCTCCAGACGTTTTCATTTCAAAAGTTATGTTTTGAATGGTCAAAGTTCGGAAGTAAATTTGACACATTGAGCAGTTTCCCCAGCAACATAAGATTTATAAGTGAGAGTCAATTGTGACCCATTGACTAATTTTGAGAAATGAAAGTTTTTAAGATTTACTCCTACATGTATTTCAGTCATCAAAAATCAATACATATGATTAATACCTGCAATTCTATAACACATGTGTCTATGACAAATTGCTGACTGTGCTTATATCTGGAATGTTCTAGCATGGTTGTATGAAATCTACACATGTCAAGCGCAGGTGTTCATTTGGGAGATTCTATTTTACAAGGCAGGAGAGGAAGGGGTCGTCTGCTTCATACAATCGAATAAACACACAAGTAAATTACAAGACGGAATTTCTATCTCAAGTTTGACTGTTGTTCCCATTATGAAATTGATTAACAAAGCGACACAAATAGACAAATATCAGTTAATGTTCCACACAGTCTGTCCCAGATGGAAGAATCACCCCCCAATAAGAGACCACATATACTCGTCAATTGATATTGGCACGTTGCCAATTGACAAGTAGGGAAATGTTTAACAAACCTATGGCAATGGGGGAGAGAGGTAGCAAACTTTTGCAATATATTTCAATCTTTTGTTCTAATCTTTGTTAATATTCAATTAACAAATTAGTGCTATAGAATAGAACTAATGTTTTCATAGGCACACTCAATGGTTATTTGATGAACGGTTAGTGTGGCTTCACCCTCGCCCTAAAATATCAACTTTCCCACACTAACCGTGTGTCAAATAACTAATGAGCATGCCTATGAAAACATTATTTCTTAAATCACACATGTTTTATGTGCAGAACATATAATTTAGATGTGTGAAGAAGATTGTTATGGGCTTGAATATATGCTCATGCATACCTTGACTGCAGAAATCAGGCCTACAGTGAAATCTGTGAATACTGACACCTGGGTACACTGACCAACCTCTAAACACTGACATTATCCTTGGTCCCAATACTGACACCTGGGTACACTGACCAACCTCTAAACACTGACATTATCCTTGGTCAAAATTCTTCAATTTAAAGTATTTTGAACCTTGATAAATCAGGACCCCGTTGAAACCGGCACTGTTACCTGGTCTCAAACATGGTCGATTTACACATGTTTCACTGTACAAAGGCTAGAAGCTCATTATTGCAGTTAAGAGTTATTAGACCTCCAAAATTAAATATTATAATGTGACATTGCATCATTGAAACTTGAATGCTACTAGATTGCAAATTATTACTCTGGATTTCAGTATTGTGAGAGAACTGGTGAAGAAGGATAAGTCACTGTGTAATGATGAAGACGAGAATTCAAACACGGCCCTCCACTTAGCTGCTCTCAACGGACAGAGAAAAGTCACCCAGGTCCTCATTGAAGCTGGAGCCAATGTTGAGGCCAGGTGAGATGGTTGAATATTCCTTGGTTAAGATTCAGAATATGCAAAACTTGTTTGCAAATGTGTTCTGCTGTACGAGTAAAGAAACAAATGAATAAAGGAACTATTTGCATGAAGCCAGCTCACAATTACTCTCATTACCTTGTCACAGGAATTGCTCCTTATGGACCCCACTGGATTGTGCTGCAGCGAAGGGATGGGCCAAGACAGCAAGAATTCTCCTGGAGGCCGACTCTCCAGTGGATCCTGTAGACAAAACAAAGGTAAGTCTTCACTGACAAATTTCCTTTTATGTTGAATAGTGATTCACATTGAAACCTGTGTAAACCGACTATGCTTGTGACCAGATTTTAGTGTCGGTTTTAACTGGGTTATGGTTTGTCAAGGTTAAAAAGTACAGTAAATTTAAGTATTGGGGCCCAAGATAATGTTGGTATTTAGAGGTTGGTCAGTTTACCCAGGTGTTGGTATTCACAGGTTCTACTCTATATTGGTTGGTCTGTATATATTGTTGGGTTCCAGACTGTTTGCGACGCTATCACTGTGTCTAACCCCACTGCTGGGATCAGGGCATGTAATATTGACTCCTCTGTAGGGTAGGCTTATATACCAAGTCCTTATTTCTGCTCGCTGAGTCCTGTGATATATTGAAACCCACCTTAACATGAACACTGTTATATTGAGAGACAACTGTACATGCTACCATGTGCAAATTAATGAAGTATTGTTTGATTTGATTTTCCAGACAACCCCTCTTCACCTTGCCTGTGTCTATGGTCACGTGGCCTGTGTTCACCTCCTCATAGAATGGCAGGCCAATGTCAGTCAACGTGACACTGATGGCAACAACTGTCTGGACTTGGCTATAGATAACAACAGAGAGTAAGTAAAACAGCTTTCAGCATGAGAACTAGATGACCAGTAGTTGACCAGAAGTTTGACAATTTTGCTTAAAATGTCATCAGCCAATATGTGCTTGAATCTTGTCACTCATCTGTGCTTAACATTTCGGCCACTTGTTTGAGCTCAAGGTCTCGGCTTCTTGTATGTGCTTGGAATCTCATTGACTCTTAAATGTTGAAAGGAATGAATGTTCTTACTTGATCCAGCTTAAATAGCCTGGATAATTGTCAGGTATGGCAATGCCTCTAATAATTCAATCACAGGAAGTGAAATTTCCACCATGAAATATAGGGGTGGTCAAATTTTTTAGAACAAGGAATTTGACAAAATTGTTCAAAATCATGCATATAATCCGTTATTTCTTTGTTATTTCAATGATTTCAGATTGTGATCAAATTTATTACAATATCAGATTGAATTTAATCCCCAAAGTTGAAGGTGATTGAATTTTGATAGGGGGATTGAATTATTATAGGGGGTTACCATGCACAAGGTCTCCCAATATGGATCGGTTAACAGGGCCAGTCTCTCCCGCAGTAGTGTGGAGATATGGGAGTGCTGGAATGTGCAAAGGGCTTGTAGTGATGTATTACTTCTTATATCCTGTGTATGGCTCAGGTCCTCATCGAAGCTGAAGCTGAATGTTATACGACATTTTATATGAAAGTTATTCAACAATTTGTGAATTGTTTGATTTTTCGAGGTCCTTTCGATTTTTCTAGCTTTTGAACTGTAGTAAGTTGAGGGACTTGGGATTATGAAAAGTATCAATATTCTAACCCAAAGTGAATGTTCTACTCTGGTACACTGTAGATGAACCGAGTGAAGGTGGCAGGGAGAATTTGGGTTTGACAAACTGGTAAAATTACTGAATACTTTGTTTGATCTGTCAGGGATGCAGCCATGGCCATCGTCAGCTCTAATAGATGGGAGGAGGCTTTGAGGAATGAGACGTTAGACCTGGCCACGGGAAACAGAAATACACCCATGAGAAAACTGATCAAGAAAATGCCCGGTAAGAGAGGAATACTTACACTACCCACATTCTACATTCTCCTCAATCAGAGTGTGATCCCCTACTGTCTCTATTACAGCCCCTGATTGATTTCCCCAGGAAAACTTCACACATTATCCAATGAAGCAGCATGGGTCCACAAAGACGGATTCCCTTTCTGTGCAGTATTTTTCATGGGAAATCAGTTGGAGGGTGTAAATATCTTCTTAGGAATTATATAAAGCTAATCTGTTTGTAATCAGTAAACTCATATTGAAGTAATAAGATATAAACTAAAATATATACGTTAAATTTCTCTTAATTTGTGTGATCATGATTTCAGATGTAGCGGAGAAGGTTTTTCATGAGTGTACAACGTCCAACAACAAACCTCAGGAACATCCTCAATACCAAATCATCTTTAACTATGAGTTTCTTGATGACATGTTCGCTAACTGGAGAGAGGGCACGGATACATTATCATCTGCTGGTAAGTAGACCTCCTCCCTCATGTACACTTCTCCCAGTCTCTCTTTGTAATCAGAGCACTAGAGGAATCAAATGCTTGATCCAAAATCTTTGATAAGCATTGACATATATAACAGTAGGTTATTTTATTAATAACTTAATTATTTCTTTTGCTGTTCAGTATCTTCTGACAACATCCTGTAAGCTAAGGGCTATTCCAGAAAAAAAGGTATGGGGGGGGCGGATGGGCCAGTTTTTTACTACCCACCACCCATAGAAATGAATTTACTGCCACAACAAGGACCCACAGAATTCAATTATCTAGACATTCCACCACCCATAGAAAAAAAAAGAAAAAAAAACAATTGGCCTCCTACCATGGTCGTCGTTGTTGTTGTTGTTGTTGTTTATGGAGATCACTTCCCGGAAAAATATTCCACGGGTCCATAAAAGTTTGTATAAAAAAGTGTTTAATATTTGTATTGAAAATTCAAGGCCTTGAAAGTTAGAATTTTTTCCCGTACGTCCTTGAAAGTGCTTGAATTTTACTGTAATGGGTAAGTATGGTTGGCAGTCCAGCAAAATGGAATAAAAACTCCACCCACGATCGTTGTTTCTGTCTCCTGTTGTGTTTTCACTTTCCATCTGTCGCTCCTGTACATGCTCTGGCCTACAGTAGTACATTGCAGAGGTCTATTTATAGCGCTGTTGCCTGAGATACATGCACACGTGATCCACTGGCAGATCTGACGAGTGTAACTTCACCAGGAACGGCACGTCGGACAGCTGTTGTTTTTCAGTGACAATTTGTTTGAGGCTAATCTGTTCTGTGATATCAAAAATTGAAAACGTCTGGAAAGTGCAAATTTAACGATGAATGGCTGACTTTGGCAGATTTTAAAGACTGGATAAAAAGAGCTGACGTGAACAAGGCAGCAACTGAAGTGGAAATCGGAATAGAAATACATACGGTTTCTAATAAACCAAATTTCTTTTGCAATAAAATAACATAATTGAGGTGATTTTTGTTTACAGTATTAGTGCAGATATTTCGGTACTTCTGATCTGATTATTGGCACAAAAGTTGAATGTCGGAAGAGACGCTTACGTAAGATAGCCCGAGATTATAGACCGTTTAATAAATGGAATAGGCCTACATTTATTCTACTAGATTTTCAAATGAAGCATAGATACATCTGAAACAGATCGATCCAATTTTCAGATTTAATAATTAAAACGTAAATCGTGGATTGATGCGGATCATGTTAGGCCAAAATATACTTGAATAAAACTGGGTAAACAGGTGAGTGTAACAGGTGAGTGTATGGCCAATAAATGACAGAACAGCTGCAGTCGAGACATATTTCAAGCCAACGTTCAGAGAGAGGTAAAAGGGAATTCTTTTTCAGGTTTGAAACGTTTTATTTTTTATTTTCATGACGGCCATGATCTCACTTTTACGAAGGCATAATAAATTGACGTTGTGTTAGCTGAATATATTTTGAAGTAGGACCCGTGAACAAGCGCAAGTTTCGCCCACGTGCCATGCTATCCAAGGATTGATCACGTGATGTTATTGCAACTCCGTGTGGCGGGAAAATGTTCAACCAACACGTGGCATGTTGAAACGTTCATTGTACAGACCTCCCCAATTCTATGAAAGTATTTTAATACATCTGTTAATCAAGGAACAAATGGATACAGTGAATTGTTAGAAAGGTCAAACAATTCATGTCTTTCGTTTAGCCGATATTACCGGGCGGGATGAGCTCGTTCCAGCTGGGAAGATTGTATTGTCTCAGATCAGTTGGCCCTGATATGGGCCTCAGATGAGTTGTTGTTGTTGAAATTGTAGTTTAAGGGCCGCTTCCCATTCGGATTTCGCGGCCCATCAACTCAATGTTTTATTTGAATTTCGCGGTACATTACTTGGTTTATCGAATATCTTTTCAGCGCTAATTATATATACAGATGAGTTCGCCCTGATATGGGTCTTTAAATAGTGTCAGGCGCTTGATTAATTTGCTGTTCGTTTTATTGACATAAACAGTTTGAAAAGCCCTTCCACAATATTTCGCTATGAAGAGCAATCAAGAAATTATTAGGTTTGATTCTCAATCTGAAAATGACGTAATCTGTGTTTCTTCATTAGATCGTTTATATATTTTCCCCTTTGACATCATTGGCGAAACCGGGATAGTTGGACATAGTCTTGTCGGCCGTGACAACAATTTTGCATGGTTTCAAGCATGTACTGCAGAGAAAATAAAGAAAATTTCAGAAATGTGTAAGTGACAGAATATGCTATTGTCGCGTATGTACTAATGTACGCGAATTTGTGATTTTAAATTGGCCGGGCGTCCGATGAAGCTAATCACTTTATTGTCAACCGATCATTGCGGTCAATTTACTCGAACCTAATTTAATGGTTAAAGAGCAGGAAGAATGCATTGCTCTTCAAAGAGAGAACATAATGATAGGAAATGCAAGAGGCAATGGATAATCACTAAAAACGATCAAAGATGAAGAAGTCCGCCATTTAGCTTCTCGCGTCAAAAGTTACCGTCTGAAAAAGATAATTTGAACACGTCCGTTTTCCTAAAATTGACCTGAATTGGGTACTTGAATAATCATTGTAGGACCTTGAAAAGTCATTAAATTTAATGCAAGAAAAGGCATGCGAACGCTGTTTTATTCACTGTGACTGTGCCGACCGTGTCAACTGCTTTTTTGAAGCGTAAATACTGTCCTAGGTTTTTTCGGAACACTTCGTCGCGGAGAAAACAAAGTTCTTCGTCGTTCAGAGTTGATCCATATCGTCGAAACCACTGCTTTGAAAATTATCTACGTATGCCGCCAAATTGATTGAATTTTAAAAAATTCTGACGGATTTTATATTGAATTTGATGCTCAACAGTCATGTTAGTCGAACAGACCGTCAGCAAGGTCGGAAGAAAATGGAGGCAAAACTTCGCCCGGTACTCAACGGGCACATTTGTATATATCGCCACATGCAATATACGACCAGTTTTCACATTATTTTGTACTAATACAATTTTTGAGTTTCTGGGAACAAATTTAATTCGTAAATCAAGTTATTGCTAGAAACTTTACAAAAAAACGAACAGGGGACACAACTCTGACAAGACCACATTCTTCCAAAGAGGGCGCTTTTTACGAAGGTGACTGAATGAGACGATCAGGAACTTCCAGGAAGATACGAGGGTTGCCAGCGAGAAATTACATATACAAAACAGCAGACAACACAAAATTTCGGGTAGTGTTTTAATAAATAAATGAATGAAAACAACAACCAGACATTGACACCATTGGTTTTATTTACCCACCACCCATAGAATCCATTTCTTTATTAAACCTACCACCCACAGAACTGGATTTCATTTTAACACGACCACCCATAGAAAAAAAAAAGGCTTGCCATCCGCCCCCCCCATGCCTTTTTTTCTGGAATAGCCCTAATATGCTTTATCAATTAAAAGCCATAAATCTATGAAGCAATTTCATTATTCTCTAAGCTTCCAGCCGTGTTATCAAGTTGTGCAGGATGTATACCAATCTGATCTTTTCATGAGGAAGCCTTATAAATGTGTTCAAAGAATCACTTTGCTGACCTCGACCTTATAATTCACAACAATTACACATTAAATCATTATTAATCTTATATTCCATGGATGTTGTCTTCCTTGCGCTGCCTCTAGTGAAGCGTTCTTATGTATAATGGCTTTTAATAGTAAATGATGTAGTTAATTTACAAGTACAATGAGAGATGGAATATTCTATTTCTTTTCTATAGGCAGTGTCTATGACGAAGATGAAAAGTTAACGGATAGTGCCAAACCCTACTCCACTGATTCCACGACACTGAAAAAGAACCACCCTCTCTTTATAATGGTAAGTAAAGTATGATTACATTATTTACAATGGATGCATTGATTACATTATTATCAGCCACCGCTCCACTGAGTGGAGATTTAAATTGATTGTTATCAGATTTTCAGGTTTTCTGGTATGACAATGTGGAAATTTATGCATTGATAAATATTGCTTGTTCATTGTCCCCACCACATAAGGACATAAGGGACTTAGAATTACATTATTCCGTAATTCCATCTTTCTGTTACACATTTCTTGTTCGACCAATAACTTGAGAACCATCAAACCGATCGCCTTCAAGCTTGCAGAGTGTCTTAACATTGGGATTGCTTTTCAGTTACCTGCGTAATCCAAAATGGCCACCATCAGCCATCTTGGATTTCAGCAGTTGGATCTTTACACATTTCTTGTCTGACCAGTAACTGGAGAACTATTCAACCAATCTACTTCAAATTTGTAGAGTGTCTTGACATCAGTGTGAGGACAGTTAATTGGCAAGCTTTTCAGTTACCAGTGTACTCCAAGATGGCCGCCAGCCATCTTGAATTTCAGCAGTTCGATCTTGTCCAGACATTAACTCAAGATTGATTGAACCGATCAGCTTCAAACTTGGAGAGTGGCTTGACATTGGTGAGAGGACTGTTGGGATTGCTTTTCAATTACTTGCAAAATCCAAGATGGCCACTGTCAGTCATCTTGAATTTAAGTGCTTGGATCTGGTCTGGGCAATGAATCAAGAATAATTGAACTGATCAACTTCAAACTTCCAGGGAGAGGATGGTTGGGATTGCTTTTCAGTTACCTGTGTAATCCAAGATGGTTGCCATCAGACATCTTGCAATGTCAGCAGTTGGTTCTTTACACTTTTTTATCTGTCAAATATCTCGAGAATTGTTGAACTGTTCGACTTCAAACTTGGAGAGTGAATTGACATCATGCAGTGAGAGGACAATTGTGATTGCTTTTCAGTTACCTGTGTAATCCAAGTTGGCCACCATCAGCAATTTTGCGTTGTCAGCAGTTGGTCCAAAATCCTTTAGTTTCACTGATAAATTTGACGTAATACACGAGTAGTGTAACTCCGAAAAACGTAAGGCTCATTTTGACTCAATATTTCGGCTCTTTATTTTACCCTCATCTGTACTCGTGTATTACATCAGTTGGTTCTTGTCTGACCAATATCTCGAGAATGGTTGACTTCAAACTTCGAGAGTGTCTTGTCATAGGTGAGAGGACAGTTGGGATTGCTTTCCAATTCAATGTCCAGCTGTCTTGGATTTTCAGTAGTTGAATCTTGTCAGAACAATAACTCGAGAACTTGAACTGCATTGACTTGTGGGATGTATGGCTCATCAGACAGATCTGGGCTCTGAATCATGCTCTGAATCAATGATATTCAGGGATGTATCCAGAGATTTTTTGGCGACACCAGTCATATTTGACATTGTTGTTGTTGCTGCATGTAAATTTGATGTTGTTATTGTTGCTGCTGCACACTAACCTCAGAATTTCTGATGCCACTGACTTACATCAGGGTTGGAAATAACGGTTGGTGATTGCGTTAATTACAGCTAAAAATTGTCAGACGAAACAAAGTGGAATAATACGTCATTGCGAATGCGTCGGTCAGAAAAGATTGTGAAACAATTCCTGTAAATTCTATTGGTGATAATACAAGTTGGCATTCCATCTATGAAGTTTGTTGGGTCAGCGAAAATACAATTTCAGTGCTTTAATCAGTTCCAGGGTGCATATTTTTACCCCTCGGCCAACTTTGGCCTAGGGGTATTGTCGTCATCATGTACGGCTGTCCGTACGTCTGTACGTCCGTACGTCCGTCCGTCCGTTACCGCGATATCTACAGAACCGTTTCATGCATGGTAACCAAACTTGTTACATCTATTTATCTTCACGTAAATCAGAAGCCTATCGAAAATGAGTCATCTCGGACAATATTTTGCAGAGTTATGCCCCTTTTTACAAATAAAAATCCATTTATGATTTGTTATTGTGATAATTTCAGAACTGTTCCATATACAACATCCTAACGTGATACAGTTGTTTCTCTTGACCTGAACTAGATGCCTATCGAAAATGAGTCGTGTCAGAAAGTATTTTGCAGAGTTATGCCCCTTGTCTAATAAATCCGTTACCGCGATATCTACAGAACCGTTTCATGCATGGCAACCAAACTTGTTACATCTATTTATCTTCACGTAAATCAGAAGCCTATCGAAAATGAGTCATCTCGGACAATATTTTGCAGAGTTATGCCCCTTTTTACAAATAAAAATCCATTTATGATTTGTTATTGTGATAATTTCAGAACCGCTCCATATACAACATCCTAACGTGATACAGTTGTTTCTCTTGACCTGAACTAGATGCCTATCGAAAATGAGTCGTGTCAGAAAGTATTTTGCAGAGTTATGCCTCTTGTCTAATAAAATCCACTAATTCCTGTTAAGTTTGCATATAATTTCTATATCATGTTTGTATACTATCACATTTATTTATTGATTGGATGACTGATTTATTGATTTATTCTCTTACACAATGTGAAGAATGCCTGCAAATCTGTTTTGAAAATGACACTAGATGCCTATCGAAAATGAGTCGTGTCAGAAAGTATTTTGCAGAGTTATGCCCCTTGTCTAACAAAATCCACTAATTCCTATGTTAAGTTTGCATATTATTTCTATATCATGTTAGTATACTATCACATTTATTTATTGATTGGATGACTGATTTATTGATTTATTCTCTTAGACAATGCAAAGAATGCTTGCAAATCTGTTTTGAAAATGACATACATGTGCCATTTAGTATACATGTACTGTATTTATCTAGCCATGTGTGCTGCTGTTTTGGTGAGACATCGATACAGCTCTTTCAATTTATTCCAGAAACAAATTAATTTAAGGGGAAGAAAACTTTTCTTTTTTTTCGAAGAAAGTACACTTACAATACCAGGGGTAAATATTTCTTCCCACAAGCCAATCAATTGGTAGAGACACCCTTACATTATAATAGCTGGGGTTCAGAGCCGAGGGGTTTCGATAGCGCAGCTTCATGTTCCGTTCTCCCGTAATCCAGTTCACTCAAACACATCGTTGTTATTGCTACCGATATAGAGCATTCCACACACATCGATGGTTCTCAAGCTTTTGATTGCTGTAGGTAGACCGGCGAAAACCACCGTAGCACAGCGATCATTGCCTGCAAGAGTGGGGTCAACGCAATGTCATTTGAAGTATGTAATTCATAATGCATGGCCAGCAACACGTGTTCAAAGATGTGTATTTCAGTTTTATTTCAGTTACAAGCCAAGCCATGGACATAGCATTACTCATAATTGTTGATAGTTGAGTTATGAAAACCTGTTTATTTCCAGGTGAACACAAAGCGCGAAGACTTACTAGCCCACCCATTGGTCACCACATTACTGAGACACAAGTGGAACAGCTTTGGACGATGGGTCTATTATATCAACTTCACAATTTATGCCATATTCCTGACTTTTCTAACTGGCTACATCTGTACCACGAAGGCTCCATATGAATTGTGAGTATATGTACCCTACCAATCTTGAATACCGGAACCAATCTAGCTCAATCGTGCGATCAGTCATGTCATGTCAAAACCTAGAACATAGAACACAACAAGAGCATCTCTGTGGAGATCACGCACCTATCCTGACATCACAGATGTATCAAACACATTTGGGAGATGACATGCTCATTATGCATAATTGCGAAACATTTTTTTATTCTGACATCCTGATGTTCTGACACAAAAACGAATTGTTCATATTCGGTTTGCCTCTGCATCCAGGGTTCGGATGGAGCAACCATTTTCCAGCAGAAACACCCCCTGATGGCAAGGTTCTACCTCATATCATGGAACCAGGAAGAGGAAACAATATTTTTAAAAAATAATGGAATAGTATACATTGTTGAAATGTGCCTTGCCAAAATTTAATTATATGAATTGCTTTAATAAAGCATGAGACCATTGATTTTCTGGGGTATTAGTGAATCGTCTCACCATTTTTGTTTACTGGAGCCCAAAACTAGGAGCGGTATAAACATTTTGGAGACATTGCCTTCAATAAAAATAATTAAAATATAAGGTCTCCATGGCATTGACCCTTACACTCACGGGTGTTACAGAAAAAAGTACACAGGTCATGGGGGAGGGGGAACAGAAGGCACTTTATTTTTGCCCTCACCACCCATGTAATGAAATATAATTTTACTCCCATTCTTCTCGCACATTTCAGTAACTCAGGTAACCTGACAACTTGTGAGGCGGTTAGACAGTCTGGTGTCCAACAACATCTGTTATCTAGTATAGGGAAGTACATCATCATTGCACTGGCTGCCTGGAACTTGCTCAGAGAGGTATGTCTGAAAACAGCTATTTGTGCTGCACTGGCATGACTGGACTAGCCATAACATACTGTAATTTTCACAGTCTATGTACTCTATCTCATTGAGTGGTTCCATAACTTTCACAAGTACATGTAAGAAAACCCACCTCAACAAATATCTTCTCCTAGTAACCTGCATTTAACACAGTATAAATTGTCACTTGTACATTATTGAGCCTGTCTGTGCAGTGATGTAACTTTAACTGATCAGCTACTGGTTCATATATTTTACCCTTGCCCCATCTTTTAACTTGGGAGATTATTTTGAACCAGAGATAATTGACATAGTTTTGTACATATGTAATGTATTTCCCAGTATTCAAGAAAGTTATAAAATATTACATGAAAATATGCCAGCTATCACCAGTTCAAAATATTCCGCTAGGTTAAACATGTTAAAAGATAGGGCAAAGTGAAAATATACGAACCAGCTGATGTCACAGGTCACTGAACAGAGAGGCTCGCCTTTCTTCTCTCAACAATATGCTAGTAGACCATTGTTGTTGAGCTACGGCATTCGTCTCAGCATTGATATGTATGATTTACTGGAGCAAGTGAGAGGACTACTCCAAAGCTTCGTATTTCATAGAAGGAATGTTTTCCACAAAAAAAAATCAGTTCTCATATGGGTACATGTATTTACCAAACGATTTCTTTCTACTGAATTAATGATGTGAACCAATATTCTCAATACTGTATCTATCTGAGCCTATGTTAACCTTTTTGCCCCTGGGCTTAGTTGTTCCAAGTATACCAAGCCAAGCTGAATTACGTGGGCTTTGAGAATCTTACAGAATGGGTGACGTATGTGACTGCTCTTCTATTGGTCATTGACTTCAATGAGTGTCAACGGATCACGGGATACCGTCTGGTAAGTGTATTATATCTCTTAATACTTTCTGTTAATTCCAGGATATATCACTGGATATAATACCTTAAGGTGAAACAAGTTTATCACTGCATATCTTCTGGCGAGTCTGGATATCCTAGGGACAAGATCTGCCTGATTGAATGATATCTGATAAGTTAATGACATCACTGGATACCATCTGTTATCACATGATACAATCTGGTCTTTCAAGCACAAGAACAATATTTCCGACTGTTTTATGGTCATCTAAATGTTTCACTCACTATTGCATGTATATATTTATCTTTGTATAGGAGTGGCAGTGGATTTTGGGAGCCATAGCTATTTTCTTGGCATGGATAGATCTGGTGTTGTTTATCCGAAAGTTTCCCAGATTTGGTATCTACGTGGTCATGTTCACAGATATCTTGTACACCTTTGCTCAATTCTTCGTGGTCTTCTCGCTGTTCATCATAGCCTTCGCCTTGACATTTTACACCCTGATTAGGAACCAGGTATGTGTGCAAATATTTTATTCTGAAAAGCAATTTTTTTTCTTCTGGTAATTAATTTCACTTTCTATACACCCATCGATGGACAAGGTCGTTGCAAACGCTGTAAACTTATCAGACATGTTGACGAAATCCTAGACAGACACGCACAATGTGTGTCAGAAATGGCAGACAAGAAACCGTGAGGCCACCTCCAGAGATTCATGATTTGGTCACATTTCATTTACAAGATTTTTCAGAACAAATAAACACGATCTTTATTTCCTTTGGCCCAGCTCCTGTGATCATACACATGCGAATGTTTTTGGTTGGATGATGCCTTGTAAACGAAGTCTTGTGAAGAATACAACTTTCACCCAGACTTTGAAATGACACTTATTCATATGCAAATGTGATCATATGTAATCGACTGCCTGGTGAAGACTTTGCCCCTTCTGAAGCCCAAATTCAGCTCTGGTGTTGGGATGCATGATTCACCAGCAAGAGGCAGCAACTGAAGGGGGTTTCAAATTAACGTTGCAGTATTATAGGTTTGTGTGTTAATGTATGGCCCACTGTTCGTCCTGTATATAATTTTCTCAACACCCTCATTCAAACATGTTCTATCTTGACTTTGAATGCTATTAATGAAAGAAAAGGAATGGAATATCCTATACAGCACTGTGATCGATTCACGAGTTTTAATTGCGGGATTGAAGGGTCGATAACAGCATTTTTATTGAACCAGCCGGTATCAATGGCGAAATTTACAACATTCAATGATTTCAGTTAATTAAGATAGGTAATATCTCCAGGTAACGACAAAACATTGTAGCCATGACAGGGACAAGTAGGCCCCTAACAGAGAAACAGTTCTATCATTGTCCTTCCATATTCCATTTATTGAACAAAATCGGATATACCACTCCAGGTTTTATGGAATGCATTGAATAAAAGCACATGGCAAGTTACAATAAATTCTATAACATGGGAAGGCCATGCCATGGGAAAGTGGATTTGATGTATGGTGCTCATTTCTGCTCACGTCAAAAAATGCACGGCTAAAGCCAGCCGTTTGCGCACGTGCAAAAATGAATGTGCGGAAATGAATGTCAGAGTGTTCATTTCCTCATGTGTGGAGAGAGAATGAACGACCTGACGCATGTGCAAATGAACGACCCTCTGTTCAAAAACGCACGCGTTCACGTCAACTTTTGACATCCTCCTTTTAAGTTGACCAACCTTGGCCTCTTTCATCAAGGTCAAAGTGTAGTTGAATTTAATACAGTATGTTTTAAAGTGTTATAGTGAGGCATGCACGGGCATATATTGAAGCCCATAAGGCTCTTGTTTGGTTTTCCATAATGAATTCTTACAAAAATTTGGTAGTTTATTAACTGATATGATGATAACATCTTCTATATTTCAACTGACCATATCTTTTCTGTAGATGAATTGACAGCATGAAACTTTGACTATGATACTGTGACAGAATATCCAGATAAAACTATACCTTCATTGTTCATCTGTTGTGGAGTATACCTTCATTGTTCATCTGTTGTGGAGAAAACCTTCATTGTTCATCTACTGTGGAGTACATTGAGCACAAATTAATTTGACTATCATCATCTCCGCTTCAGATTGCCTTCAGTACAGTGGAAGTATCTCTTGTTAAAACATTCGTGATGATGATCGGCGAGTTTGAGTATGACGCTATATTCAATACCCCGGTCCTCGACAGGCCCTATGAACAGATGGTCTACTATGAATGGGTCACATACCTCATCTTTGTCTTCTTTATGGTTCTTATGTCAATCCTCATAATGAACCTGTTGGTAAGATCATCAGTTCTTCTCACCAGTCTGCTTAGAATATTCACTTATACATGCTTTATGTGTGCTCTCCGCTGTTAGAATATTCACTTATACATGCTTTATGTGTGCTCTCCGCTGTTAGAATATTCACTTATACATGCTTTATGAGTGCTCTCCGATGTTGGATTATTCACTTATACATGTTTTATATGTGCTCTCCGATGTTAGAGTATTCACTTATACATGCTTTATGTGTGCTCTCCGATGCTAGGGTATTCACTTATACATGCTTTATGTGTGCTCCCCGATGTTAGAGTATTCACTTATACATGCTTTATGTGTGCTCTCCGATGTTAGAGTATTCACTTATACATGCTTTATGTGTGCTTTCCGATGTTAAAATATTCATGCTCTATGTGTGCTATCTGCTGCTAGGATATTCACTTATTCATGCTTTATGAGTGCTGTATGCTGTTAGAATATTCACTTATACATGCTTTATGGCTGCTCTACACTGTTAGAACATTCACTTACACATGTTTGATGGGTATTCTTTCCTTTAGAATAGTCACTTCTACATGATTCATGGGTGTTATCTGCTGTTAGAATATTCACTTATACATGCTTTATGGGTGTTCTCTGCTGTTAGAATATTCACTTATACATGCTTCATGGGTATTCTCTGCTCTTAGAATATTCACTTATACATGCTTTATGGGTGTTCTCTGCTGTTGAAATATTCACTTATACATGCTTTATGGGTATTCTCTGCTGTTAGAATATTCACTTATGCATGCTTTATGGATGTTCTCTGCTATTAGAATATTCACGTACACATGCTTTATGAGTGCTCTCTGTTAGAATATTCATTTATGGGTGTTCTCTGCTAGCTCACCCCAAGCTCATTGAATAGGACCCGTATTTGACCAATTAGTTTCAATTCAATGTTTTTCTACCAATATATCTTTAGGATGACTTCTGCTGTGCTCACTAAATTTACAACACACATGTTTCCAGGTTATTGAGTCGAACTAGATGCTTTCATCTTCTTTCATTAATTAACACCATATTTTAAGAATGACTTTGCCTAGGCTTATCAAATTTACACCAAACATGTGTCTGATCATGAATTGGGAGCCTATGGATGAGTGCTGACTATGCTGTGCTGACCGATGTTGTACTATACCTTTAATCTTATTCCTCCCTCAAGGTTGGTTTAGCTGTTGATGACATCAAGGCTGTACAGGAACAGGCCATCCTCAAACGATTGGCTATGCAGGTAATTAGTGATGGATTAATAATACCGTACCTGGGTTCATACTCCATGTAAGGATCATGAGACAATGCATACAAAAGACAAGTCTGGGGACATTGAACAATGTGTCAAGACTTGAGCCTTTTCAGCTGCACAATGGCTCAGACAATGGCTTCCTACATGAAGTATCTACCGGAAAAAGGCACATCCAATATCATGTAAGCATAGGTCTCCTTGCTCACTGTTTGCCAATGTTATCAGATATCAAATAAATCTATGACAATTGTGACAGTGTATATTGACATCAGATTCTTTAATAGCCATATGTGGTTTGAACTTCTCCATGTGACATATTTCGTGAGGTTAGGTAACGCGCTATTTGTTTACATTGAAATATTGGAATAGTGTATTTACAGATATTTTTCTTCAATATCTCTCTAAGTCTCAGTGAGCTATAATAATGTGATATCGGTAGGTCTTTTTGTGTAACATTCCATAGTTCAGACCTTTGCATACTGACTCATTATTGTACCCAGAAACTCTGACTCATTATTGTACCCAGAAACTCATTATTGTACCCAGAAACTCATTATTGTACCCAGAAACTCATTATTGTACCCAGAAACTCATTATTGTACCCAGACACTCATTATTGTACCCAGACACTCATTCTGTACCCAGAAACTCATTATTGTACCCAGACACTCCGTTCTTTTTATCTATTTCATGACACATAATGTTAGATGGATCAAAGCCCTGAATCTCTGACTTGCTAAGAGGGTTTGCATGTGAAATGGAGTCCATTTATGATGTCCATAGTTGTTTTATCCAGGGCTCGACATTAAAAACTGCCCGACTGGCCGAGACAGGTGAATGTAACACTGGGGCAGGTAGTTTCTAAGGTGACATGCCCGACTGGACAGGTCATTTTGGCTGAATAAATTTGTCAGCTGTCCACCTGTGGCGACTATTGAAGACAATCATGTTTTTACAGTATGGTAGAACTTGTCAAATTTATGGTGATGCGAGACTTTTACGTTTTTTCTTCGCATGAGTGCATCCATTTCCGTATAGTGTATTTGCCATGGTGCTCCCGCACTCGGCTGTTAGACATTGGCTCATTGGCCGACGTTGGTCTCGTTGGGGCCTATTGGCCAATCTTAGTCGCTCTGCGGCCAGTCGCAAAATGGTGGCCAAACAATTTTCACTGTCAAAGTTGGGCCAGTAGGAGTAAACCATGGACAAGTAAATTTGCAAACCTGCTCGACAAGACAGGTGATCCAAAGATCTAATGTCGAGCCGTGTTATCTTGCCTCAAAAAAACAAAAAAACAACAACATTGTGACCAGGCATAGATTAGAGCTCTGCGAGAAGCCCAGACCTACCAAGGGGAGATGATCTGTTGCATTCTGTATGTATGGGCAGTACTGAACTAGACCATGACAGTGTCGCTGCGCGCACCCCAGATCATGGAAGAATTAAGGGCCTCAGTTCCTCAGACAGCTTGTCGTGAGCGTCAACTAACTAGGGCACCCATAGGATTCTTGGGTGTGACGAGGAAAATAGGAACCCATCCATGAGATCCCGGGTGTGAAAATGAATAAGACCCGAAAGTCATGACATTACTGAAAGATTGTTGAAAGCGACACCCCCTCTCACTCGCTTGAATTACCATGATCCCCTGAGTATTGATTACCCTCTTAGAGCCCCAATTATCTATAATCTTTTCACTTCACAGGTACAACTAGCTTTAGATGTGGAGGCCATCATGCCTTGGTTTATAAGACGTAGGTTTGTGGTGAGAATTGAGAAAGTCCGACCCAATCAAGAAGGGAAGGGAATTTTCAAAAGGTTCTTTGGTACAGAAAGTAGTATCCTCTCATCGGCCTCAATTGCTGCAGCACTCAACCCTGAATTGGTGAGTTACCCTCCTTAAACTATGTATATATAATAAATAGCCATTGTAACAAGTTATACAGTGAATGGAAACATTCTGAACTTTTTTAATCAATTCGACTGGATTCCCACTCCGGGGTTGTGGGAAAACAGTAAATATTACAAAGACATGCCCCTTCACCCTGTGAGGCATGTTTTTGCTGAAAACTGGTCCCCCTGGTGATGCTTAATAGGGAATTCACCAACCATATCCCGGACATGTCCCACACACTGAGACATTTTCAGCTGCCTCAACTCCCCCCCCCCCCACCAGGTCTGCACCCTCCATAGGAAAGGGGGAGGAGGGGGCATCTGATGGGCACGGGCCTTGTCAGAAGTATGTCTGGTCTGTGGTGCATTCAGAATGCTGATATGAAAGGTTTACCTCAAGATTACTATAATGACGGGATTAAAGATTGCATGATGATGCTATTGGTAACTCCATCAGAATGTATGATGATGCTAGTGGTAACTCCATCAGAGTGTATGATGATGCTAGTGGTAACTCCATCAGCGTGTATGATGCTAGTGGTAACTCCATCAGAGTGTGTGGTGATACTAGTGGTAACTCCATCAGAATGTATGATGCTAGTGGTATCTTCATCAGAGTGTGTGGTGATGCTAGTGGTAAAGCCATCAGAATGTATGATGATGCTATTGGTAACTCCATCAGAATGTATGATGATGCTGGTGGTAACTCCATCAGAGTGTATGATGATGCTGGTGGTAACTCCATCAGAATGTATGATGATGCTGGTGGTAACTCCATCAGAGTGTATGATGATGCTGGTGGTAACTCCATCAGAATGTATGATGATGCTAGTGGTAACTCCATCAGAATGTATGATGCTAGTGGTAACTCCATCAGAATGTATGATGATGCTAGTGGTAACTCCATCAGAATGTATGATGATACTAGTGGTAACTCCATCAGAATGTATGATGATGCTAGTGGTAACTCCATCAGAATGTATGATGCTAGTGGTAACTCCATCAGAATGTATGATGATGCTAGTGGTAACTCCATCAGAATGTATGATGATGCTAGTGGTAACTCCCATCAGAATGTATGATGATGCTGGTGGTAACTCCATCAGAATGTATGATGATACTGGTGGTAACTCCATCAGAATGTATGATGCTAGTGGTAACTCCGTCAGAGTGTATGATGATGCTAGTGGTAACTCCATCAGAATGTATGATGCTAGTGGTTACTCCATCAGAATGTATGATACTGGTGGTTACTCCATCAGAATGTATGATGATACTAGTGGTAACTCCATCAGAATGTATGATGCTAGTGGTAACTTCATCAGAATGTATGATGATACTGGTGGTAACTCCATCAGAATGTATGATGCTAGTGGTAACTCCATCAGAGTGTATGATGATACTGATGGTAACTCCATCAGAATGTATGATGATACTAGTGGTAACTCCATCAGAATGTATGATGATGCTGGTGGTAACTCCATCAGAATGTATGATGATGCTAGTGGTAACTCCATCAGAATGTATGATGATGCTAGTGGTAACTCCATCAGAATGTATGATGATGCTGGTGGTAACTCCATCAGAATGTATGATGATGCTAGTGGTAACTCCATCAGAATGTATGATGCTAGTGGTAACTCCATCAGAATGTATGATACTGGTGGTTACTCCATCAGAATGTATGATGATACTAGTGGTAACTCCATCAGAATGTATGATGCTAGTGGTAACTTCATCAGAATGTATGATGATACTGATGGTAACTCCATCAGAATGTATGATGCTAGTGGTAACTCCATCAGAGTGTATGATGGTGCTGGTGGTAACTCCATCAGAATGTATGATGATGCTGGTGGTAACTCCATCAGAATGCATGATGCTGCTAGTGGTAACTCCATCAGAATGTATGATGATGCTGGTGGTAACTCCATCAGAATGTATGATGATACTGGTGGTAACTCCATCAGAATGTATGATGATACTGGTGGTTACTCCATCAGAATGTATGATGATACTGGTGGTTACTCCATCAGAATGTATGATGATACTGGTGGTTACTCCATCAGAATGTATGATGATACTGGTGGTAACTCCATCAGAATGTATGATGATACTAGTGGTAACTCCATCAGAATGTATGATGATGCTGGTGGTTACTCCATCAGAATGTATGATGATGCTGGTGGTAACTCCATCAGAATGTATGATGATGCTGGTGGTAACTCCATCAGAATGTATGATGATGCTGGTGGTAACTCCATCAGAATGTATGATGATGCTAGTGGTAACTCCATCAGAATGTATGATGATGCTGGTGGTAACTCCATCAGAATGTATGATGATGCTAGTGGTAACTCCATCAGAATGTATGATGATACTAGTGGTAACTCCATCAGAATGTATGATGATGCTAGTGGTAACTCCATCAGAATGTATGATGATGCTGGTGGTAACTCCATCAGAATGTATGATGATGCTAGTGGTAACTCCATCAGAATGTATGATGATGCTAGTGGTAACTCCATCAGAATGTATGATGATGCTGGTGATAACTCCATCAGAATGTATGATGATGCTAGTGGTAACTCCATCAGAATGTATGATGATGCTGGTGGTAACTCCATCAGAATGTATGATGATACTAGTGGTAACTCCATCAGAATGTATGATGATGCTAGTGGTAACTCCATCAGAATGTATGATGATGCTGGTGGTTACTCCATCAGAATGTATGATGATGCTAGTGGTAACTCCATCAGAATGTATGATGATGCTGGTGGTTACTCCATCAGAATGTATGATGATACTAGTGGTAACTCCATCAGAATGTATGATGATGCTAGTGGTAACTCCATCAGAATGTATGATGATACTAGTGGTAACTCCATCAGAATGTATGATGATGCTGGTGGTTACTCCATCAGAATGTATGATGATACTAGTGGTAACTCCATCAGAATGTATGATGATACTGGTGGTAACTCCATCAGAATGTATGATGATGCTAGTGGTAACTCCATCAGAATGTATGATGATGCTAGTGGTAACTCCATCAGAATGTATGATGCTAGTGGTAACTCCATCAGAGTGTATGATGATGCTGGTGGTAACTCCATCAGAATGTATGATGATGCTAGTGGTAACTCCATCAGAATGTATGATGATGCTAGTGGTAACTCCATCAGAATGTATGATGATGCTGGTGGGAACTCCATCAGAATGTATGATGATACTAGTGGTAACTCCATCAGACTGTATGATGATGCTGGTGGTAACTCCATCAGAATGTATGATGCTACTAGTGGTAACTCCATCAGAATGTATGATGATACTAGTGGTAACTCCATCAGAATGTATGATGTAGATGCTAGTGGTAACTCCATCAGAATGTATGATGATGCTGGTGGTAACTCCCATCAGAATGTATGATGATACTGTAGCGGTACCCGTCAGAATGTATGATGATACTGGTGGTAACTCCATCAGAATGTATGATGATGCTGGTGGTAACTCCATCAGAGTGTATGATGATGCTGGTGGTAACTCCATCAGAATGTATGATGATACTAGTGGTAACTCCATCAGAATGTATGATGATGCTGGTGGTTACTCCATCAGATTGTATGATGATGCTGGTGGTAACTCCATCAGAATGTATGATGATGCTGGTGGTTACTCCATCAGAATGTATGATGATGCTGGTGGTAACTCCATCAGAATGTATGATGATGCTGGTGGTAACTCCATCAGAATGTATGATGATGCTGGTGGTAACTCCATCAGAATGTATGATGATGCTGGTGGTTACTCCGTCAGAATGTATGATGATGCTAGTGGTAACTCCATCAGAATGTATGATGATGCTGGTGGTAACTCCATCAGAATGTATGATGATGCTGGTGGTAACTCCATCAGAATGTATGATGATACTAGTGGTAACTCCATCAGAATGTATGATGATGCTGGTGGTTACTCCATCAGAATGTATGATGATACTAGTGGTAACTCCATCAGAATGTATGATGATACTGGTGGTAACTCCATCAGAATGTATGATGATGCTAGTGGTAACTCCATCAGAATGTATGATGATGCTAGTGGTAACTCCATCAGAATGTATGATGCTAGTGGTAACTCCATCAGAGTGTATGATGATGCTGGTGGTAACTCCATCAGAATGTATGATGATGCTAGTGGTAACTCCATCAGAATGTATGATGATGCTAGTGGTAACTCCATCAGAATGTATGATGATGCTGGTGGTAACTCCATCAGAATGTATGATGATACTAGTGGTAACTCCATCAAACTGTATGATGATGCTGGTGGTAACTCCATCAGAATGTATGATGCTACTAGTGGTAACTCCATCAGAATGTATGATGATACTAGTGGTAACTCCATCAGAATGTATGATGATGCTAGTGGTAACTCCATCAGAATTTATGATGATGCTGGTGGTAACTCCATCAGAATGTATGATGATACTAGTGGTAACTCCGTCAGAATGTATGATGATACTGGTGGTAACTCCGTCAGAATGTATGATGATGCTGGTGGTAACTCCATCAGAATGTATGATGATGCTGGTGGTTACTTCATCAGAATGTATGATGATACTAGTGGTAACTCCATCAGAATGTATGATGATACTAGTGGTAACTCCATCAGAATGTATGATGCTAGTGGTAACTCCATCAGAATGTATGATGCTAGTGGTAACTCCATCAGAGTGTATGATGATGCTGGTGGTAACTCCATCATAATGTATGATGATGCTAGTGGTAACTCCATCAGAATGTATGATGATGCTGGTGGTAACTCCATCAGAATGTATGATGATGCTGGTGGTAACTCCATCAGAATGTATGATTATACTAGTGGTAACGCTATCAGAATGTATGATGATGCTAGTGGTAACTCCATCAGAATGTATGATGATGCTGGTGGTAACTCCATCAGAATGTATGATGATGCTGGTGGTAACTCCATCAGAGTGTATGATGATGCTGGTGGTAACTCCATCAGAATGTATGATGATACTAGTGGTAACTCCATCAGAATGTATGATGATGCTGGTGGTTACTCCATCAGATTGTATGATGATGCTGGTGGTAACTCCATCAGAATGTATGATGATGCTGGTGGTTACTTCATCAGAATGTATGATGATACTAGTGGTAACTCCATCAGAATGTATGATGATGCTGGTGGTTACTCCATCAGATTGTATGATGATACTAGTGGTAACTCCATCAGAATGTATGATGATACTGGTGGTAACTCCATCAGAATGTATGATGATGCTAGTGGTAACTCCATCAGAATGTATGACGATGCTAGTGGTAACTCCATCAGAATGTATGATGCTAGTGGTAACTCCATCAGAGTGTATGATGATGCTGGTGGTAACTCCATCAGAATGTATGATGATGCTAGTGGTAACTCCATCAGAATGTATGATGATACTAGTGGTAACTCCATCAGAATGTATGATGATGCTGGTGGTAACTCCATCAGAATGTATGATGATACTAGTGGTAACTCCATCAGAATGTATGATGATGCTGGTGGTAACTCCATCAGAATGTATGATGATACTAGTGGTAACTCCATCAGAATGTATGATGATACTAGTGGTAACTCCATCAGAATGTATGATGCTAGTGGTAACTCCATCAGAATGTATGATGATGCTGGTGGTAACTCCATCAGAATGTATGATGATACTAGTTGTAACTCCGTCAGAATGTATGATGATACTGATGGTAACTCCATCAGAATGTATGATGATGCTAGTGGTAACTCCATCAGAATGTATGATGATGCTAGTGGTATCTCCATCAGAATGTATGATGCTAGTGGTAACTCCATCAGAGTGTATGATGATGCTAGTGGTAACTCCATCAGAATGTATGATGATGCTGGTGGTTACTCCATCAGAATGTATGATGATGCTGGTGGTAACTCCATCAGAATGTATGATGATGTTGGTGGTAACTCCATCAGAATGTATGATGATGCTGGTGGTAACTCCATCAGAATGTATGATGATGCTAGTGGTAACTCCATCAGAATGTATGATGATGCTGGTGGTAACTCCATCAGAATGTATGATGATACTAGTGGTAACTCCATCAGAATGTATGATGATACTAGTGGTAACTCCATCAGAATGTATGATGATGCTAGTGGTAACTCCATCAGAATGTATGATGATGCTGGTGGTTACTTCATCAGAATGTATGATGATACTAGTGGTAACTCCATCAGAATGTATGATGATGCTAGTGGTAACTCCATCAGAATGTATGATGATGCTAGTGGTAACTCCATCAGAATGTATGATGATGCTGGTGATAACTCCATCAGAATGTATGATGATGCTAGTGGTAACTCCATCAGAATGTATGATGATGCTGGTGGTAACTCCATCAGAATGTATGATGATACTAGTGGTAACTCCATCAGAATGTATGATGATACTAGTGGTAACTCCATCAGAATGTATGATGATGCTAGTGGCAACTCCATCAGAATGCATGATGATGCTGGTGGTTACTCCATCAGAATGTATGATGATACTAGTGGTAACTCCATCAGAATGTATGATGATGCTAGTGGTAACTCCATCAGAATGTATGATGATACTAGTGGTAACTCCATCAGAATGTATGATGATGCTGGTGGTTACTCCATCAGAATGTATGATGATACTAGTGGTAACTCCATCAGAATGTATGATGATACTGGTGGTAACTCCATCAGAATGTATGATGATGCTGGTGGTAACTCCATCAGAATGTATGATGATGCTAGTGGTAACTCCATCAGAATGTATGATGATGCTGGTGGTAACTCCATCAGAATGTATGATGATACTAGTGGTAACTCCATCAGAATGTATGATGATACTAGTGGTAACTCCATCAGAATGTATGATGATGCTAGTGGTAACTCCATCAGAATGTATGATGATGCTGGTGGTTACTTCATCAGAATGTATGATGATACTAGTGGTAACTCCATCAGAATGTATGATGATGCTAGTGGTAACTCCATCAGAATGTATGATGATGCTAGTGGTAACTCCATCAGAATGTATGATGATGCTGGTGATAACTCCATCAGAATGTATGATGATGCTAGTGGTAACTCCATCAGAATGTATGATGATGCTGGTGGTAACTCCATCAGAATGTATGATGATACTAGTGGTAACTCCATCAGAATGTATGATGATGCTAGTGGTAACTCCATCAGAATGTATGATGATGCTGGTGGTTACTCCATCAGAATGTATGATGATGCTAGTGGTAACTCCATCAGAATGTATGATGATGCTGGTGGTTACTCCATCAGAATGTATGATGATACTAGTGGTAACTCCATCAGAATGTATGATGATGCTAGTGGTAACTCCATCAGAATGTATGATGATACTAGTGGTAACTCCATCAGAATGTATGATGATGCTGGTGGTTACTCCATCAGAATGTATGATGATACTAGTGGTAACTCCATCAGAATGTATGATGATACTGGTGGTAACTCCATCAGAATGTATGATGATGCTAGTGGTAACTCCATCAGAATGTATGATGATGCTAGTGGTAACTCCATCAGAATGTATGATGCTAGTGGTAACTCCATCAGAGTGTATGATGATGCTGGTGGTAACTCCATCAGAATGTATGATGATGCTAGTGGTAACTCCATCAGAATGTATGATGATGCTAGTGGTAACTCCATCAGAATGTATGATGATGCTGGTGGTAACTCCATCAGAATGTATGATGATACTAGTGGTAACTCCATCAGACTGTATGATGATGCTGGTGGTAACTCCAACAGAATGTATGATGCTACTAGTGGTAACTCCATCAGAATGTATGATGATACTAGTGGTAACTCCATCAGAATGTATGATGATGCTAGTGGTAACTCCATCAGAATGTATGATGATGCTGGTGGTAACTCCATCAGAATGTATGATGATACTAGTGGTAACTCCGTCAGAATGTATGATGATACTGGTGGTAACTCCGTCAGAATGTATGATGATGCTGGTGGTAACTCCATCAGAATGTATGATGATGCTGGTGGTTACTTCATCAGAATGTATGATGATACTAGTGGTAACTCCATCAGAATGTATGATGATACTAGTGGTAACTCCATCAGAATGTATGATGCTAGTGGTAACTCCATCAGAATGTATGATGCTAGTGGTAACTCCATCAGAGTGTATGATGATGCTGGTGGTAACTCCATCATAATGTATGATGATGCTAGTGGTAACTCCATCAGAATGTATGATGATGCTGGTGGTAACTCCATCAGAATGTATGATGATGCTGGTGGTAACTCCATCAGAATGTATGATTATACTAGTGGTAACGCCATCAGAATGTATGATGATGCTAGTGGTAACTCCATCAGAATGTATGATGATGCTGGTGGTAACTCCATCAAAATGTATGATGATGCTGGTGGTAACTCCATCAGAGTGTATGATGATGCTGGTGGTAACTCCATCAGAATGTATGATGATACTAGTGGTAACTCCATCAGAATGTATGATGATGCTGGTGGTTACTCCATCAGATTGTATGATGATGCTGGTGGTAACTCCATCAGAATGTATGATGATGCTGGTGGTTACTCCATCAGAATGTATGATGATGCTGGTGGTAACTCCATCAGAATGTATGATGATGCTGGTGGTAACTCCATCAGAATGTATGATGATGCTGGTGGTAACTCCATCAGAATGTATGATGATGCTGGTGGTTACTCCGTCAGAATGTATGATGATGCTAGTGGTAACTCCATCAGAATGTATGATGATGCTGGTGGTAACTCCATCAGAATGTATGATGATGCTGGTGGTAACTCCATCAGAATGTATGATGATACTAGTGGTAACTCCATCAGAATGTATGATGATGCTGGTGGTTACTCCATCAGAATGTATGATGATACTAGTGGTAACTCCATCAGAATGTATGATGATGCTGGTGGTAACTCCATCAGAATGTATGATGATGCTAGTGGTAACTCCATCAGAATGTATGATGATGCTAGTGGTAACTCCATCAGAATGTATGATGATGCTGGTGGTAACTCCATCTGGTGGTAACTCCATCAGAATGTATGATGCTAGTGGTAACTCCATCAGAGTGTATGATGATGCTGGTGGTAACTCCATCAGAATGTATGATGATGCTAGTGGTAACTCCATCAGAATGTATGATGATGCTAGTGGTAACTCCATCAGAATGTATGATGATGCTGGTGGTAACTCCATCAGAATGTATGATGATACTAGTGGTAACTCCATCAGAATGTATGATGATGCTAGTGGTAACTCCATCAGAATGTATGATGATGCTGGTGGTTACTCCATCAGAATGTATGATGATACTAGTGGTAACTCCATCAGAATGTATGATGATGCTGGTGGTAACTCCATCAGAATGTATGATGATGCTAGTGGTAACTCCATCAGAATGTACGATGATGCTGGTGGTAACTCCATCAGAATGTATGATGATACTAGTGGTAACTCCATCAGAATGTATGATGATGCTGGTGGTTACTCCATCAGAATGTATGATGATACTAGTGGTAACTCCATCAGAATGTATGATGATACTGGTGGTAACTCCATCAGAATGTATGATGATGCTGGTGGTAACTCCATCAGAATGTATGATGATGCTAGTGGTAACTCCATCAGAATGTATGATGATGCTGGTGGTAACTCCATCAGAATGTATGATGATGCTAGTGGTAACTCCATCAGAATGTATGATGATGCTAGTGGTAACTCCATC